>MU224113.1:1239692-1264570 GCA_018584345.1 Thuja plicata
ACTTCAGCCCCTAGCAGTCTTGTCTCATTCCTACACCTGGTTGCAGAGAAGGATGTTTGTTTGCAGGTCATAGGTCGAGTCTTTTGTTCAGACCTTCCTATGAAATACTTATGCAAGCCTATCTAGTTAGTTGTGACTTATTTGACCTAGTTCTTCCATTAGTTTCATTCCTCTATACTGAGATCCAAGCCCTATTTTTGGTGCATCACCTAGTAGGTAGTTTGCTTTCAGTCATTTCCCTTTCATGCAATCCTTCTATCCCTTTCCCCTCAAAAGATTTACTTTCCTGTTTAAGAAGCAAATTAAGGTGATTATCCAAGAGGAACCAACCTAGAACCTAGAGGTCTCATCTCAGTTAGCATAAGGTCCCACAACCTTGAGATGATTCCCATGTTATACTGGATTATCAAGACCAAGAGAGCTTGAGATCAGAGGTGCAAATTCAGTGTATAACAGACATCATATTTGGAGGCAATGATATGCTATGCAAATCATTTGCAAATGAAATGAGAAAAGAGTTTGAGATGTCTATGTTTAGAGAGATCAAGTTCTTTCTTGGTCTATAGATCATGCAACAAGATGAAGGTGTTACCATATTTTCACTATGCATTTCTAAATGGTAGGGTTGTTATCAACCCTGATATTTCTGGTGAATTAGGGTTATTTTGAGTTAAGAGGTTGACTAGTTTAAATGTTCAAATTTGCTGTCACGTTTCTGGTTTATTTAAAGAATCTCAAAAAATCTGAAGTTGCTGCCCTAATTTGTCAACGAGTGCAAATTTCTTTTATAAAGTACAAATGTTGTTCAAATCTATAATTGAAATAAAAAAGACACTTTGTTTTCTTTCAAAGAAAAAGAACAACATTTAAAGTAGCCACACAAGCAGTGGTTTCTTTAAAAACAAAAGAACTGAAAGTGTGTTTCAATTATCATGAAAGGATCTTTTTCATTAAAAGATATTCAAAATGAAATACATTTTTTAAAGCAACAACCACACAACCTGTGGCTTTAGGATAATGCAAACATACATGCTGAATAAGAAATGCAGGAAAATAAAAGAGCTGTTTTCATTTTCATAAATGAAAAAAAATCAACGCAAAGGGATAAGGGTTAGGCCCCCCATTGCCTGATATTGTTGCTGTAGTTCTGAACATTGTTGTATGCTGGTTTTCATTGTAGTTCTAAACTCACATCCGAGATTCACTTGCAACAAAGAAGAAAAAAAGGGAGGGGTCAGTTCAGATGAACTGAGCAATGGAGAATGCTAACTCCTACTCTATTGTGTTGATCTCTATTCACTGATGAAATACAAGACAAAAGTACAGAAAAGTATATTCAGAATCAGCAGGAAAAGGAGAAGGTGTTTCATTAATTGTTTGCTTCATGTATAGGTGGAGGTATGAAGACCAGGTAGGCTATTGAAGGGACACACATATATTATAAGTGTGAAACCTTATTGTTGAAGTAATGGAGAGGTGAAGACTTGAAGACTAATTAAGGAGGTTGTAGAGGGGCATACATACGTTATAAGTATGGGACCTTCTGATTGAATTAATGATGCTACAGAAGACTGGCTATTGAAGGGACATGACATTCTGTTATGAAACCTTTTGGCCCCTAAATTAATCATTCAGTGCTATAGGAGGTTTTCAGTTCATTTCAGAATTTTCAGAGTTTCTACAGGTGATTAAATTGCTACAAGATTTCTGAAAGAGGTATTTTTCCTACTCTGCTACAGAATATTATTTTGCAAAACATTGGTTGTCATATACATATAAAATTTGCATTCGAAGATGTATGGCATGAAAAAATTAAGCATATGAAGCAGAAAAGCAAGCTATCATTTAGAAGAGCCAGTAGGACAATAAATATTCAAAAGATGAACGAACATCAAAACAAAAAAGGGGCAGAATTATAAGAGGGTGCCAAGCAAGTTTCAACGATGTTTGTATAGTGCAAGCATATCTCAACACAATAGTGATATAATTCCAAAAAATATAGATGCTTCAAAGGATTGTGACAGGTACACCAGTACATGGAGCAATTATCATACCAGCAAGAGAGATTTGTTTTTGGATAGCATTTCAAGAGGTTGTTATCATGCTACAATGTAACAGAAAAGACAATCATATAGCCCAGAATCAAAAGAGGTAATTCATAATTGAAACATCCATGATTTCATATAGCAAGCTTACTTTCCAATGAGTAAGACTAAATGGACATTCAGAATTCAATGAGGTGTGCTACAAAAGAAAGAATCTTGAAGTCATAACAGATTGCAGAGGTTACACAAATGAGATGCAGGTTCTATGTTTTCAAGAGATAGACAATTTATTGTCTTCTACACAATGAAGTTGCACTTGTTGAATCAATTATAGGAGTTCAATTTTCTAGAGCTGGAAATCAGTGGAGCACCAATAGAGAACATAGGCCAATATACAGTTATAAGAACATTCAAACAAGCCATATACTAGAGTATATTTATTAGCTTGTTACTGATGGAGTTTGGGTGGTCATCATTGATTGAAGAAGGGTGGTACAAATTTTCAAAGCTTAGAGCCAAATCTAGTTATTTAAGTTGTTAAGTGAAGGACGTGGAAAGTTCAGATTTTGTAAAAAAAAAGGATAAATTTGTTGTTTGGATCACATAACAGTATTAAAAAAAAATGATAAGGTTAAACCATATGCAAGTGCACAATTCTTCTTCATATGTGAAAGGATGCATCAAGTACCAGCGAATGAAGTTGCATTTTTTACAAAGATGGGAAGATAACAATAACATTTAACCTTTTTCTTCCATTTAATACCAGCAAATGAAGTTTTCAGAATTCAAAGAGAAAAAGAAAATAACAACAAGTATGGAAGTATCCATTTTTCTTCAAGAGCTTGTCTTTGAATGGAGTTAAATAAAGAAATACATAACCTAGAAAGAAATCCTCAAAGTGCCCAGATTTGTAAAGAGAAGTCACATCAATTGCATTAACAGGAAATAATGAGGTGAAAGTAGTAATAAGGAAAGTGAAGCAATAGTTTATTTTTATACCCATTTTCTTGAATGTCAACAAAAGATATGTTTTGGAAGAAATACCTTTGAAAGTATGACAATCATGAGTTGTAAAGAGAAGTAGCCTTTCATTTTTGTTTCTACCATGAAATGCATGAATTATGAAAGGAGTTGTGTCCAAGCCTTGCTCAAAGAGGTGGCTGGAGAATACAGTCTAGTAGAACAACATGACGCCATAGATAGCACAGAGAGCATTATTCATCAGAAGCAATGTAAAGAATCAAGTTCGGTCATGGCGACATACCGCAAGCCTAACAAAAAAAACTCAAAACCCTTCATGGCAGCTCTCTTCAAGAGAAGACAACAAGTAGAAGATGTGGTCGGATAGAGAGAAGTAGCAGCCATAAATGATTCTCCTGTTCCAACAGCCCAAAAGAAGAAAAATGCAGAGAAACCCTCATCATGGCGGCTCCTTTCAAGAGCATGCAACAATAGATAGAATAGGGAAAAAGAGTGGTTTTCAGCCACATAAGAGGAGACACGAAGATCAGAAGAAGGCTTCAACAGCCATGACAACATAAGATAACAACAACATTTTTCTTTCTTCCAAACCCTATGGTGGCAAAAATAGCAGAGCTTCCCAAATGCAAGTGTAAATAAAAGGAATGATTTTGAATTAGGGTTCAATCCCTAAGTCATAAGCCAGATTCCAATTTCATTTCCAATTAAGCTCAATCTCTTGGTAAAGCGTCGGTGATATATATCTTTACTTCATCTTATGTATAAATATTTTATTGTATTTTCCTTTTAAAATTTTAGCAATATATGTTATATTTTACTTCTAGTTTATGTTTAATAGATGACATTATTATCTATTAAATTTAAATAAGAAGTGTATTATAATATATATTGTTGAAATCTTAGATTTAATTTTATTTAATATATCTAATATCTTGTAAATTTTTTAATTTACTCAATATCAAATATATTAAATAAGATTGTTTTAGGTTCTATTTAATATATTTAATATTGAGTAAATTTCGTTATTTACAAGATATTAGATATATTAATACAATCAAGGAAAATATAAATAAATCCTTTAAGTAATGTGTTAGTGATTAAATGTATTTCTTTAAAACAAAATACATTTTATTTATTATTAATAATTCTAATATTAAAGATATCTAACTATAGAGTGGATAAGTGTATTATCCGCTTTAGAATTAAATATATTTTATATTAAAATTGTTATTAATAAATAAAAATATTTTCTTTTGGAAGTGGCTATTTATTTATTAATTAAGTATTAGTGAATGTATCATGATATATTTAATGTTTTAAAATGAATATTTATCTTATTCATTTTAAGAGATTAAATATATTAAGATATAATCAAATAATAATTAAATAATAAATAAATAGTCTAGAGAGGAGTCTTGCACATCTTATTGTAAACAATAATAATAGCTTGCCAATATTATAAGGCAACTATTATTTATTGTCAAAAGTGCAAAGTAGAGGACTATCTTTTAGGAGTAAGTGTTGAGTTACACCTTTCTAGCATTGACCGTCAGTTAGCTGCTTATCCTATGCTCGTTCCAAGGAAAGGGTTTCTGCTCACGTTTAGTTATGCTGCTGTTATGGCCTGTTTAGAGCTTCTTGAGGTGTTTTCTGAGTTATCATGCAGTGGTCATCAACCGCGGAGTTGTTTTGGAGCATTTGTGGGCACATTTCAAGCATTTATGACCCTCTTTTTGTGGGATTTCTCTTTCTATCTGACCTCCTCACATTTTTGCATGATTTTGGGAGTTGAGGAGCAGTTGGAGGATCAGTTTGAGTTGTTTTTCAGTGACACTTGGCTTGGAGGATTTCTTACAACAGTTGCACATTAGTTTTCATCAGTTTGATGCCTCTTTTTTGTGGGTTTTTTCCATGCATCTGACCCATTCTGGTTTCTTGGGGCTATATCTTATAATTTTACCTCATTATTCAAGGACCTCCTTCTTTTTGACCTCTTTTGCACATTGCAAAAAGTAGGCATCATTGTAAGGGGGCAGTTTGTAGCAGATCCTTTGAGTTTTATATAGAATTCTGATACCTTTTCTAGCTATCTTTTGTGTAATAGTTGATTGTTTATGATTGTGTTACCACTGATTTAAGTTATCAAACTATGAAAATGTTCAAGTTTTCTTCTTTATTGATGATTAAGGAGCCTTTCATAGAATCTTTGTTGCAGAACTCATCTAGTTGATAATTGTGTCTCACCTATCTATTTATCTCAAATTTTTGCTGCAACATCAAGTTTTGGTGAATCACCTCAGTAGCATAGTTTTTTTCTTTTAAGCATATCCTTCTACCCTTTTACTCTTCAAGAGATAGTTTAGGTGATCACAAGGTTGTAGCCAGCCTATGATCTAGAGATTCATTCCTATTCACGACAGCGGGAACATTGCCATGTTCCAACAGGATTGCGAGGTTTCACACTTTGCATCATGGGTGCAATCCTTATTGACAAAATTTTTTGGCACGCCTGGTGGGATAGTTTCTTGTTCCACAAGCTGATTCAACACTTCATTATTGCTGCTATTTTAGTGCGAGAAGCAATTTCCAGCCTCATGGGAGGTATTGTTTTAAGCACTTGGCGACTCTAAAGATTCAGTTTCTTGCAGATATAATTATTGTAGCTTATGAGAACCTTTTATACTCGCCAAAATAGGGGTAAGCCTGAATTTCAAGAACTCCAATTTTGGAGAGAAAGAGCCAGAGCAGTGAGGAGAGGTGCTTTTCTAACAAGCAAAAATAGTAGAATAACAGAAACAACCACTGATCCTACTGTAGCAGCATTTGGCAATCTATTTTTTTCCAATTTTGAAGATTGGATTAATCAAGGATCTGAGTTTTCAGTGTTACCAAGTGGTTCTGAGATTCCTAGCACTTTTGATTCAGAGATACCAGCATATGCAAATCATTTTCAGGCTGCTACAACTAAGATACCAGCAGTAAATCAAGTGCAACATCCACTTATTAACCATATTTAGCAAGTACAACAACCACCTCTTGGAGTACAAATGTCCTGAAATCAGCCTTTTATGGCTTTCAATCAAGGGATTCCCTTGAATATCCAACAAAATCACAACATATGAGCTGCAGCTTTGAAGGGACTGCCATATTTCATGGGAGAAGATCACACCATGCCCATTGAGCATATCAGAGATGTGGCTTCTCTATGCAGATTACATCAAATCATGGAACAAGACGTAGCAATCAAATTGCTCGCTGCATCATTTAAAGGTAAAGCTCTTGCTTGATTTAGAAGATTGCCTCTTAATTCTATTGCAGAATGGGATCAATTAGGAGCTGCCTTATGCACACATTTTGAGGACAAATCTGATCATTTGTCATTGGTGGAGAAATTGACTATGATCAAGAGAGCACCTCATGAACATATAATGGATTTCAATCACTGTTTCCAAAAGATGTGGGACAGAATTCTACCAACAGTTAAGCCCTCTAATGATTATGCATTTTTGTATTTTTTAAGAGCTTTTAACAGTGATATATAAGTTTAGATTCAATCTATGGGTGTAACCATGCTTCCAACAGCTTATAAAGTGGCCATAAGGGCTAAAAATAGCTTGATCCAATCAGGCAAGATAGCCCCAAGGCCACCAATGCCATATTTTACTGAGATTCAAAAAAGTACAATAGTTATACCACCTGTTGTAGCTACTGTACCAGCTTTTCCAGTGTTCAATGCTCAAGTTGTTGCTCAAGCGCAACAAAGTACATCATCATATCAAGAGTACAAGGACATAAAAGAGTAGAATGAGATGCTTATGAAGACATTGTAGAACCTTGGCAATGAGATGATCAATCTTAAAAAGTAGAATGAGAGCTCAAATAGACCTTATCAAGCTCCTATTCAGGAAAATAGGCCTGCCTATCAAGCTGATTATTAGGGCCAAAGAAGAAATTTTGGTTACAATCAAAGGGCTGGACAGCCATACAATCCAAATACGCCAAGCACTTTAAAAGTAATGGTTCCTATTCAGAACAATATGGTTCAAGATTATGAATGGTGCAACCCATGTAATCAGCCTCATAATTAGGCCACCTACCCGAATGGGATACATAATCAGGCTCTTATGGTGCAGAATATTATTTTGGGACAGCAAGGTGCAAATCAAGATGGGTCTGAACTACAAGGTTTACAATTGGATCCCAATGAACCACATGTTGCCTTGATGAATTATCAAAATGGGGATTTTTGTGGTGCAAATTTTGCACAGAACCAATAGCATGATCCTATTTCAGCGAATACTAGATCAAAAAACAGAGCTGCTGATTTAAATTAGCAAGCTGGAAAGGATAAAATACTAGCAATTTCTAATTCCAATCAGGCTGGAAGCAGTAAAAAATGGAAGCCTGCTGTTACACAAGGCCAAGGGGTGAAGATTTTATCAAGAGGACAATAAGCATCTGCTAGTGATCAGCAAAAAATGCAAGTTTCAACACCGCAAGGACAAAAGGACTCTGCTACTGATAAACTTTAGCAAAAGGTTAGTTTCACTAATTTCAACATTGTTGATTATATGAGAAAAGCTACAATTAGCATTTCATTATTAGATGCTTTGCAATTACCTAGTCAAAAAGAGAGTATGAGACAAGCTTTGGCTAAAATATCACATTCAGATCAACCAACTCAAGATAAGTCTAAGGTCATGCTAGCTAGTGCTTTTACCCCTAAGGATAGTTCACACAAGCCACCTCCTTTCTATGTGACTCTGATTATTGGTGGTTTTCTAGTTCACAATTGTATGATAGATTCAGGGGCCACAAGTTCTATTATGCCCAAGCAGTTGGTTGATAAGTTGGGTTTGAAGTATGAGCCATTAGAAAGGGGAGTTGTTCAGTTAGATGGATCAACCATCAATACAGTTGGCATCATAATAAATCTATATTTAACCCTGCATGCATGTCCTAACTTTTCAATACCACAAGACATCTATATAATTGATTTACCACCCTATTTTTCTATTTGTTTGAGTAGGGATTTTACAGCAAAGCTAGGGGGTTATCTATCTTCTGATTGGTCTCATATGTTCTTCAGAACACACTATGGTACAAGGGTCACTATAAAAGTGGAACCATTGGCCAAAGACCATATAGAACCTTTTACTCCAAGTCCCATTAATGCAAATATGAGTTTTCATGAGGATGACCAGCTTGTTGCCTTATATCCTAGCACACTGTTGGAAGGCATACCAGACATCATTTTGGATGAATGGGCTGCTAAAGACAGAAAAGAGTAGCCATTCAATCATATGGATGTGACTGGACTTGGTAATTATATCATCCATGAACAAAGCAACATTTCAAATCTTGTTAAAAATGATGAACAACAGTCTAAAAACCATTCTATTAGCTTATGGAAGCTTTATTTTGATGGTTCAAGGAACCATAATGGTTCATGTGGTGGTGCCATGCTTATTTCACCTGCTAGTGAAAAGTATTATTCTGCTTTGCATTTTACTTTCAGCTATACAAATAATACAACAGAGTATGAATCTCTTGTGCATGGCCTAGAATGGGCCAGAATGAGGAAAATTGATTGTTTAAAGGTTTTTGGTGATAGTGAGCTTGTGGTTAATCATATCAGAAATGTAAGTTCAGCCAAGAATGATGTTTTAAAATTATACAAGCATATAGTTCTAGACCTAATTGAAGAGTTTGCTGCCTTTAATATTGTATCAGTCCTAAGAGGCCTAAACAAACAAGCTGATAGGTTAGCAGCCATGGGAGCTGAATTTAACATACCTAATGATACCAACAATGTTCAGTCCCAACCATATGTTAAAGTGGTAGTCTGACCATCTGTACCAGATAATAATGTGAATTGGCAAATTTTTGATAGTGATGAGCATATTCTAAATTTTGTGATTGAAGAAGCTGAGTTCTCAAATGGAAATCATAAAAAATACCAACAGCAATATGAAAACTAGGTTGTACAGCTGAAATGTAATAAAATACCTAAGGGTCTTGTGACACTTGAATCAATTTTTAATACTGATGACCAATTGCATACTGATAAAACCAACTTAGCAATGAAGGAAGTTCATTATCAAGCTGTTCAAGTTGCCAAAGATAAGTTTTTAAAGCTTCAAAAAATCTGTACTGAAGAAGAGCAGAAACAATTTGTTTTATTATGTCAAGAGTATAATGATATCTTTACTTGGAAATACCATGATTTGAAGGGTTTTGACCCTCTTATCCCAACACACAATAGAGCTGGAACTAGGTGCAAAACCTGTCAGACAAAAGCATAGGCCTTTGGATCTGAAGTTGGAATAACTCATGAGATCTG
Organism: Thuja plicata; assembly: GCA_018584345.1. Taxonomy (NCBI): domain Eukaryota; kingdom Viridiplantae; phylum Streptophyta; class Pinopsida; order Cupressales; family Cupressaceae; genus Thuja; species Thuja plicata. The sequence continues at coordinate 1,249,062 of MU224113.1, forward strand.
AACTTAATAAGATGCTGGAAGGAAATATTGTATTTCCAATCAAGCATACATCCTGGGTATCAAATCTTGTACCCGTGAGGAAGAAGAATGGAAAAATAAGGCTTTGAGTTGATTTCAGAGACTTGAATCATGCCTCATTGAAAGATCATCACCCACTGCCCTCCATGGAGCATATTTTGCAATTTGTTTTAAGTTCTAATCATTTCTCCTTATTGGATGGTTTTAGCGGATATAATAAAATTCTTGTCAAGGAGGAAGACCAGTTCAAAATAGCCTTCACAACCAAGTGGGGAACAATGGCTTATAAAAAGATGCCATTCGGATTATCAAATGCTGGAGCTACCTTTCAGAAAGTGATGGAGATGGCTTTCCATGGCCTCATAAACATGTTTGTACTTGTTTATTTAGATGACATTACTATATTCTCAAAATATTTAGAACAATATTTCAAGCATTTAAGGCTGATATTTGAAAGATGTAGAGAATTTGGTATTTCTTTGAATCCCAAAAAGTGTATCTTTTCTGTTCACGAAGGAAAACTATTGGGTCATATTGTTTCCAAGTATGGTACCACCATTGAACCTGAAAGGGTAAGTGCCATCTTGGCATTGCCATTACCAGCTCACAAAAAGGGGCTACAAAGTTTCCTTGGAAGGATCAATTTTTTGAGAAGGTTTATTCCAAATGTTGCTGTTGTTTTGAAGCCTATGAAAAGCAATGCTTAAAAAGAATGTGAGCTTCACCTGGACTAAAGAGGGAAAGCTCAGCTTTGAAGAGATAAAGGAGGGAATATCAAGTGCTCCCACATTGATTAACCCCAATTTTGAGAAATATTTTATTTTGTATGCTTTTGGGGCTGATGAATCAATCTCAGCAATGCTGGTACAACAAAATGCAGAAAGGCAAGAACAACCTATTTATTTTTTCAGCCAAGGATTGGAGGGTTATGAAAAACGTTATACCTTTATTGAAAAGCATTTCCTTTCTATCATAAGAAGCCTTAAAAAGTTCAAACCCCTGATTGCAAGAAATAAGATTCATCTGATGGTTGCCCATCCTAGTGTGAAAGCCTTTCTGCTGAATAAAGATTTAAATGATAGGAGGGATGGATGGATAACCCGTGTGATGGAGTATGATGTGGAAATCAAGGTTACAAAGCTCATAAGAGGGAAAGAAATGTGTGAGTAGCTTGTTTCAAATAATAAAGACACTCATCAACATCAAGGTAATGATATACTTACCCATGATAATGCAGATCAGAGGAGCTAACCAGAAATTATCATGGATTGGATGGAGCAAATACAATAGTATCTTCACACTGGAGAATTCCCTCATGGTTTGAGCAGCTCTCAAAGGAGGTATTTAAGATTACATGCTATCCCTTATGTTGAAATTGATAATGTACTATTTAGAAGGGATTACAATAGTGTGTTGCTGAGATGCATTAATGAAGATCAAACAGAGAAAATTCTCGAAGAGTTTCATGATGGACCAGTTGGTGGTCATTTTGTTGCAAGGACTACAACACTAAAAATTATGAAAGCTATTTATTTTTGGCCAAACCTATTTAAGGATGCCTTCGCATGGGTGAGGAAGTGTCTGAAATGTGCTATTTTTGCAAATAAACACAGGTTAGCAGCTTTACCTCTTAATCTAGTTCAGGTTGAACAACCTTTTGTTAAGTGGGGACTGGATTTTATTGGCCTTGTAAACCCTTTGTCAAGTTCAGGCCATAAGTATATTCTAACAACAATATATTATTTTACAAAGTGGACTGAAGCTGTTGCATTGAAAGAAGCAAATGAGACTTCAGTTCTAAATTTTTATGAAGATCTGATTGCAAGGTTTGGAACACCTGAATCCATTATTTCTAATAATGCTTTGGCCTTTTTAGGCACAATAATTACTGATTGGCCAGTAAGAAACAATGTTTATCTTAGTACCTCCTCCAATTATTACCCACAGGGTAATGGGCAAGCTGAATCAACAAATAAAAATCTGATTTGCATCATCAAGAGGACTATTGAGGATAATCAAAGAGTTTGGAACAACAAGATGAAACAAGCCTTGTGGGCTGATAGGATTACCCCAAAGCGCTCAACAAGAAACTCACCTTACACGCTGGTTTATGGAAGAGAGGCAAGATTTCCAATTTCAGTTGAATTACCCAGCTTGAGTTTGATCAAGGAGTTAGACCCGATGGACCAGCAGCCTATGGAGGTGAGGCTTGCTGAATTGATAGAGTTTGAAGAGATAAGGAAATAATCATTTCAAAATTTGGAGAAACATCATGATCAAATGAAGAAGATATTTGATAGGAAATCTGTTGCAAGAGTCTTTACAGAAGGTGATTTGGTGCTCAAATGGGATGAGCTGAAGAGTAGACCTCGTAAGCAATCAAAGTTTGATGCCATTTAGAATGGCCCATTTGTAATTATAGGATGCAAGGCACACAATGCCTTTCAGCTCTCCAACATGCAAGGAGAAGAATTTCCAATCCCAGTCAATGGGATCCACCTCAAGCGTTGCTTTTGAGGTGAGTTAATCTGAATAAGTGCTTGGCACATAGTTAGTTTGCTTCAGTTAGTAGAAGTTAGTTCTTCTAAGATCACAGTGGTTAAATCAAAAAGGCACACACCATGCATAATTGAGAATCCTTTGGATTCTTGGTTATAAATGATGTATAACTCAATAATGTAATCACCGTGAGAAAAGAAGTTGTTTTCAGCTAGTTTGCTTTGTAGTCTTAAAGGTTAGAATGAACAGAAACAACAAGATCAATCACACAAAAAATGCATGAACATCATGCTCATCACATGAGACATGGATAAGTTCTGCTGTCTCATATCATAAAGCATCAGATTCACACATTTATTGCACAATCTAGGTGGCTGTTCAAGCTCATTCTTCCTTTATGTTTTCAGTTTCAGTTGTGTGGTAGAAGGAACTAAGGACAACACTGTTGTACTGCACCATTCCTACATAAAAAAATATTTATCATACAAGGCATGGATTTTTTTTCCGTTGCCTCATATCACAAGCATTTCATCCACGTAGGAACATTGCAGTACAACAGTGATATATCTAGTTTTTGTTTAGTTTCAGTTTGCAGCAGTGTGTTTGTTTTCAGTTTGGAGGGGTTTTCAGTTTTCAAGTCTAGAGAAAGACTCTACGTCCAATGGATTATGCAAGGCTACTGGTCATATACTATTTTGTAGGCAAACACCCCTGAGAGGTCACCAAAATGTTACCATATTTTCACTATGCAATTCTAAATGGTAGGGTTGTTATCAGCCCTGATATTTTTGGTGAATTAGGGTTATTTTGAGTTAAGAGGTTGACTAGTTTAAATGTTCAAATTTACTGTCACGTTTCTGGTTCATTTAAAAAAAGTCAAAAAATCTGAAGTTGCTGCCCTAAGATGTCAAAGAGTGTAGATTTCTTTCATAAAGTACAGATGTTGTTCAAATCTATAATTGAAATCAAAAAGACACTTTGTTTGCTTTCAAAACAAAAGAACAGTATTTAAAGTAGCCACACAAGTAGTGGTTGCTTTCAAAACAAAAGAACTGAAAGTGTGTTTCAATTATCAACAAAGGATATTTTTCATTAAAAGATATTCAAAATGAAATACATTTTTTAAAGCAGCAACCACACAACCCATGGCTTTAGGATAATGCAAACATGCATACTGAATCAGAAATGTAGGAAAATAAAAGAGTTGTTTTCATTTTCATAAATGAAAAGAAATCAACACAAAGGGATAAGGGTTAGGCCCCCCATTGCCTGATATTGTTGTTGTAGTTCTAAATGTTGTTGTATGCTGGTTGTCATCGTAGTTCTGGAATCACATCTAAGATTCGCCTGCAACAAAGAAGAAAAAAAGGGAGGGGTCAGTTCAGATTAACTGAGCAATGGAGAAAGCTACCTCCTACTCTATTGTGCTGATCTCTATTCACTGATGAAATACAAGACAGCTGTACAGAAAAGTATATTTAGAATCAACAGGAAAAGGAGAAGGTGTTTTATTAATTGTTTGCTTCATGTACAGGTGCAGGTATGAAGACCAGGTAGGCTGTTGAACAGACACACATATATTACAAGTGTGAAACGTTCTAGTTGAAGTAATAGAGAGGTGAAGACTTGAAGACTAATTAAAGAGGTTGTAGAGGGGACATACATATGTTATAAGTATGGGACCTTCCGACTGAATTAATGATGCTATAGAAGATTGGCTGTTGAAGGGACATGACATTCTGTTATGAAAACTTTCGGCCCCTAAATTAATCATTCAGTGCTACATGAGGTTTTCAGTTCATTTTAGAATTTTTAGAGTTGCTACAGGTGATTAAATTGCTACAAGATTGCTGAAAGAGGTATTTTTCCTACTCTGCTACATAATATTTTTTTGCAAAACATTGGTTGTCATATACATATCAAATTTGCATTCAAAGATGTATGGCATGCCAAAATTAAGCATATGAAGCAACAAAGAAAGCTGTCATTTAGAAGAGATAGTAGGACAACAAATATTCAAAAGATGAACAAACATCAAAAAAAAAAAGGGGAAACATTATTAGAGGGTGCCAAGCAAGTTTCAACAATGTTTGTCTAGTGCAAGCATATCTCAACACAATAGTGATATAATTCCAAAAGCTATAGATGCTTCAAAGGATTGTGATGGGTACACCAATACATGGAGCTATTATCATACCAGCAAGAGAGATCTATTTTTGGATAGAATTTCAAGAGGTTATTATCATGCTACAATGTAACAGAAAAGACAATCATGCAGCCCAGAGTCAAAAGAGGTAATGCATAATTGAAACATCCATGATTTCATACAATAAGCTTACTTTCCCACGAGTAAGACTAAATGGACATTCAGAATTCAATGAGGTGTGCTACAAAAGAAAGAATCTCAAAGTTATAAAAGATTGTAGAGGTTACACAAATGAGATGGAGGTTCTATGTTTTCAAGAGATAGACAATTTATTGTCTTCTACAAAATGAAGTTGCGCCTGTTGAATCAATTATAGGAGTTCAATTTTCTAGAGCTGGAAATTAGTAGAGCACCCACAGAGAACAAAGGCCAATATACAGTTATAAGAACATTCAAACAAGCCATATACTAGAGTATATTTATCAGCTTGTTACTGATGGAGTTTGGGTGGTCATCATTGTTTGAAGAAGGGTGGTACTAATTTTCAAAGCTTAGAGCCAAATCTGTTTATTTAAGTTGTTAAGTGAAGGACGTGGAAAGTTCAGATTTTGTAAAAAAAAGGATAAATTTGTTGTTTGGATCAGCCATAACATAATTAAAAAAAAATGATAAGGTTAAACCATACACAAGTGCACAGTTCTTCTTCATATGTGAAAGGATGCATCAAATACCAGCGAATGAAGTTGCATTTTTTACAAAGATGGGAAGATTACAACAACATTTAACCTTTTTCTTCCATTTAATACCAGCAAATGAAGTTTTTAGAATTCAAAGAGAAAAAGAAAATAATAACAGCAATTATGGAAGTATCCATTTTTCTTCAAGATCTTGTCTTCGAATGGAGTTAAACAAAGAAATACATAACCTAGAAAGAATCCTCAAAGTGCCCAGATTTGTAAAGAGAAGTTACAACAATTGCATTAACAGGAAATAATGAGGTGAAAGTAGTAAAAAGGAAAGTGAAGGAACATTTTATTTTTATAGCCATTTTCTTGAATGTCAACAAAAGATATGTTCTGGAAGAAATACCTTTAAAAGTATGAAAATCATGAGTTGTAAAGAGGAGTAGCCTTGCATTTTTGTTTCTACCACGAAATGCAAGAAGTATGAAAGGAGCTACGTCCAAGCCTTGCTCAAAGAGGCGGCTAGAGAATATAGTCTAGCAGAACAACATGACACTATTGATAGCACATAGAGTAGTATTCATTAGAAGCTGTGTAAAGAATCAAGTTCGGTCATGGCGGCATACCGCAAGCCTAACCAAAAAAACTCAAAACCCTTCATGGTGGCTCTCTTCAAGAGAAGATAGAAAGCAGAAGATGTGTTCGGATAGAGAGAATTAGCAGCCAGAAATGATTCTCTAGTTCCAATAGCCCAAAAGAAAAAAAATGTAGAGAAACCCTCATCATGGCAGCTCGTTTCAAGAGCATGCAACAGTAGACAGAATAGGGAAAAAGAATGGTTTTCAGCCACATAAGAGGAGACACAAAGATCATAAGAAGGCTTTAGCAGCCATGGTGGCATAAGATAACAACAACATTTTTCTTTCTTCCAAACCCTATGGCGGAAGAAACATCTGAGCTTCCCAAATGCAAGTGTAAATAAAAGGAATGATTTCAAATTAGGGTTCAATCCCTAAGTCATAAGCCGGATTCCAATTTCATTTCCAATTAAGTTCAATCTCTTGGTAAAGCGTCAGTGATATATCTCTTTACTTCATCTTATGTATACAGATTTTATTGTATTTTCCTTTTAAAATTTTAGCAATATATGTTATATTTTACTTCTAGTTTATGTTTAATAGATGAAATTATTATCTATTAGATTTAAATAAGAAGTGTATTATAATATATATTGTTGAAATCTTAGATTTAATTTTATTTAATATGTCAAATATCTTGTAAATTTTTTAATTTACTCAATACCAAATATATTAACTAAGATTGTTTTAGGTTCTATTTAATATATTTAATATTGAGTAAACCTCGTTATTTACAAGATATTAGATATATTAATACAATCAAGGAAAACATAAATAAATCCTTTGCGTAATGTGTTAGAGATTAAATGTATTTCTTTAAAAGAAAATACATTTTATTTATTATTATTAATTATAATATTAAAGATATCTAACTATAGAGTGGATAAGTGTATTATCCGCTTTAGAATTAAATATATTTTATATTAAATTGTTATTAATAAATAAAAATATTTTCTTTTGGAAGTGGCTATTTATTTATTAATTAAGTATTAGTGAATGTATCATGATATATTTAATGTTTTAAAATGAATATTTATCTTATTCATTTTAAGAGATTAAATATATTAAGATATAATTAAATAATAAATAAATAGTCTAGAGAGGAGTCTTGCACATCTTATTGTAAACAATAATAATAGTTTGTCAGTATTATAAGGCAACTATTATTTATTGTCAAAAGTGCAAAGTAGAGGACTGTCTTTTAGGAGTTAGTGTTGAGTTAGGGTTGAGTTACACCTTTCTAGTATTGATCGTCAGTTAGCTTCTTATCCTATGCCCGTTCCAAGGAAAGGGTTTCTGTTCACATTTAGTTATGCTGCTGTTATGGCCTATTCATAGCTTCTTGAGGTGTTTTCTGAGTTATCATGCAGTGGTCATCAGTTGGGGAGTTGTTTTGGAGCATTTTTGGGCACATTTCATGTAGTTATGACCTTCTTTTTGTGGGATTTATCTTTCTATCTGACCTCCTCACATTTTTGCATGATTTTGGGAGTTGAGGAGCAGTTGGAGGATCATTTTGAGTTGTTTTTCAGTGACACTTGGCTTGGAGGAGTTCTTACAACAGTTGCACATTAGTTTTCATTAGTTTGATGCCTCTTTTTGTGGGTTTTTTCCATGCATCAGACCCATTCTATTTTCTTGGGGCTATATTTTGTACTTTTACCTCATTATTCAAGGACCTCCTTCTTTTTGACCTCTTTTGCACATTGCAAAAAGTAGGCATCATTGTAAGGGGGCAGTTTGTAGCAAATCCTTTGATTTTTATATAGAATTCTGATACCTTTTCAAGCTATCTTTTGTGTAATAGTTGATTGTTTATGATTGTGTTACCATTGATTTAAGTTATCAAACTATGAAAACGTTCAAGTTTTCCTCTTTATTGCTGATTAAGGAGCCTTTCATAGAATCTTTGTTGCATAATTCATCTAGTTGATAATTTTGTCTCACCTATCTGTCTATCTCAAAGTTTTGCTGCAACATCAAGTTTTGGTGAATCACCTCAGTAGCATAGTTTTTGTCTTTTAAGCATATCCTTATACCCTTTTCCTCTTCAAGAGATAGTTTAGGTGATCAAAAGGAGGTAGCCAACCTATGATCTAGAGATTTGTTCTGATTCACAATAGCGGGAACGTTTCCATGTTCCAACAGGATTGCGAGGTTTCACACTTTGCATCACGGGTGCAATCCTGATTGACAACAGAAGGTATTTTCATTACACAATCCAAATACATCAAGGAAGTGCTAAAAATATTCAAGATGGAAGATTCCAAACCAGTTCAAACACCGATGGAAATTGGATGTAAGTTGACAAAGGAGGACAAGTCATTACAGGTAAATAAGACTGTACAGATCAATGATTGGAAAACTCATGTATGTTGTACATACTAGACTAGATATTGCACATGCAGTAGGAATAGTTGAAAGATTTTTTGCTAATCCTAGGGAATCACATATGACTGCTATGAAAAGAATCCTAAGATATCTGAAGATACCAGGGAATATGGCTTATGGTATAGAAGAGAAGGAAAATTTGAACTTAAAGTCTTTAGCGAGGCTGATTGGGCTAGAAATATTGATGATCAAAAGAGCACAACTGGAGGAGCATTCTTTATGGGTGACAAACTTGTCACATGGATCAGCAAGAAGGAAGGATGAATCTCTCAGTCTACTATAGAAGTAGAGTATGTTTCTGTTGTTGCAAACTGCTTATATATTGCACAAATCAAAAAATTACTGGAAAGTATGCATATGAAAATTCTAGACCCAAAAATTATATATTGTGACAATACCAGTGCAATAAACATTTCCAAGAATCCATTCTTGCATGCTAAGACAAAGCATATTGCCATCAAGTATCATTATTTGAGAGAACAAGTTCAAGAAAAGGAGGTGATACTTGAGTATGTGAAATCAAAGGAACAATTAGCTGATATATTCACTAAACCAATGCCCAAGGATGCATTTGAGTACTTGAGAAAAAAACTAGGGGCTAGACCCTTCTCTACTGGTCATTAAAATGACTAGAAGGCTGCATCAGCCTACATATTATCAAAATATCATTCATGTTGATGCAAGAAAAGAGATGGAATTCAAAGATAAATCTATACACAACAAGGTATTTATCTACTCCGAGCACCAGATTTGTTGTATTGTTGATGGATTGGGAAATTCAAGGAGTATATTATGGATAGAAAGGATTTGTTTGGAATTACTGTCAAAATATTTGTTTGGAATTTTTGTCAAAGGGAGAGATTATATCCATTATCACCTTAGGGAGAGATTATATCTCTTAAGGAGAGATTATATAAGGAGAGATTATATCAGGAGAGATTATATCAGGAGAGAATATATCCATCACATTATCCAAAGGGAGAGATGTAACCAAAAAGGAAGAGTACATACAAAGGGAAAGAATTGATGACAAGAGACATCAAAAGAAAAGAGAATAGTGAAAGGGAGAGAGTTCAACACAAGAAAAGAATACATCACATCAGAAGAAGAAAATATTCTACATCTATCTAGTAAAGGGATTGAAGATAGAGAGAAATCTACAAGAATCAAATCTAAGCTTATATAAGCTTACCGAGAACACGATATTTGTATCGGTTATAGTACATAAGATTGGTAGTTTGATGAACTTCAACTGTTATATTTCATATTGTATTAGTCATAATATAGTGTGATAATGTAGTGTGTTGCCATCAATGCAAAAGGGAGAGATTGATGAACTATAACTGATTGAATGTTTGAAGATGTTAAGTTGATGATCACAGTGACATAGAAGGTTTATGCAAGACATTAAATTAGTTAATGTATTGTATTGTTATTGATGTCAACTTGATATAATCTATATGGTCATGGACATAATGCTAAAGACTTCAAAGAATTAATGAATCAAAGGCTATGCTATCAATAATGCATATAGGTCAAGTATTCACAAAGTGACTGTATACACTAACGGAGTGCACACCGACAGACAGAGTAAAAGAGAAAAGTCACAGTGATACCCGACGAGGAAATACACAACATTATAGATGAGAAAAGTCACAGTGTACCCGATGAGAAAAGCATAGTGTAACCCGATGGACAGAATTACAATGTCTCTCGACAGACGAAGATCCCAAAGACAACTGAAGTCACATTGACGGAACAGTCAGTTATCACTGATGGCTAACTGAAGTATTGACCAACAGAATAGATAGTTCAGAAATGACAAAATGCTTAGCTATCAAGAGCTAAAAATAGACTTAACTAATACTTATCATTGTTTTAATTGACAAGATAAATTTGGAGATAAGTAAAGGATTTAAAGTTGCTTTGTCCAGTTGGCAAGAAGATCTCTATGAGATAAAACTAGAGTTTTTCTTTAAATCTAATTGGCGAGAATTATGGATCATGCCAAGATCAAGAAAACTAGGAAATGGTGAAATCATGTCTATAAAGAGACAACCTAATTCATTACGAAGGTGGTGAAGGGGAGTGACAAGAGAATAGATGCTGAAGAGATTCTGAAGGAGAAGAAATTATTCATTCAGACCTGATCAATCAAGCTAAGGAAAGAGATAAATTCTATAGACGCCGACGAATAGTGATACATTATCACAGAGCATAATAGTGTGGAGAAAAGGTATTGAATTGATAATATTGATCAGAAAGGTAATGCACTTACAATAGATTTGAAAATTTGCAATTCAAGTTGTATATGTGAACATATCAATTTACTGTTTCAGTTTAACCATTGAAGCATCAAGTCTCTTAACCGAGCAAGAATTAAAAGTGTTTTGTAATTGAGATACATCCCAAGGAGTATCAAAAATTTTGATCATAGAAAGTAGCATTGGATATGCCCGATACCTTTTGACAGGCCAAGTGAGTGTTTGATCAAGGATGGTAGCATTAAATGCCAGATACTAAGTGACAAACTATCTATTTAAATCTTCTAACAAGGTCACAACTAACAGTGTGTTTTTAACCTTTAACATGGTTGGCTCTTAACCGAGCTCACTTTAGAAGAGTGAAAATTTGGGGTACCAGTCCCAGTGGTTTTTCCCCTTAACAAGGTTTCCACATTAAAGATCCATGTGTTAATGTGTCTATGAGTCATTACTTTATTTTTTTGCATTTCACTTAAGTAAATCTAGATTGATCAGTATACACTAGTTATTTACAGTGTTTTGGTAAATAGAAAGACTGCTTATCAGTAAACATACAGAAGAAGGTTTACAAAGCATTCCGACAAGTAGCAATTTGATATAAGTATTTCAAGGCATTCATATTATAGGAATGAAGATAACTAGAGGTATAATTTGTGGTACTAAGTTTGAAGGGTTGATTTAAGGATTAATTTTTGAGGCCACTGATTCACCCCCCTCTCAATTATTACTAACAGTTGGATGCAACATCACTCTTATCAAACAGAGTCATTGGAGTGGTACTCTCAAACTGACTCACTTGTAATTGATAATTATGAAGCACCACATATAATTGAGTAAAATAAGAGAATTTAGAAAGTAGAATATTATCTATAATGTCTTTTTCTAAATTAGAAATTAAAATTCTTTAAACATCAATATTAGGCATGTGATAAGAAATATGAGCATGCAAATTCTTAAATCTACCAATAAAATAAGTCATTTTTGATTTAACATCTTCTTTAAGATGCATTAAATCAATCAAAGAAATCTTGGGACCAATGTTGTTTTGAAATTTTTGAATGAAAGCATTGGAAAGTTTTTGAAAAGAATTAATAGAATAAGGAGGCAAAGAACAATATCATTTAAAGGATTTATCTTGAAAGGTTATAGTACATAGCTTGGTCATGATAGAAATCACTACACAAGGTTTGAAAGGTTTTGACATAAGTCAAAGAATCACCCTTACCATTATAGGTCTGAAGATGAGGAATCTCCATGTGTTGTGGGATAACAACATAGATGATATCCAAAGACAAAGGGCTAGCAGTGTCACAAGTAGGAATATTAAACTTGGATTGAGTCATTGAAGTAATTTGTTGTTGCAAAGAAGACATAGTTTGAGCCAATATATTGATGGTAGTATTGTTAGAAAGAATGGTAGGAGGAGGTATTTTTGAAATATTTGGAGCATTATGAGAGATATAAGGAATAGTTAGATACAAAAGGGGCACACTATGGTCAATAACCATTGATGAAGGAAATTAAAAACATGTCACACTTGAAGGAATAGAAGGGGCAATAGGATTAGGGATGTTAACATGTTTAGGATAGAGATTTTGAGTTGAAGTTGTTATGATAGGTGAAGCATAAGTGGAGACACTAGGAATTGAAGTATAAATAGGAATAGAGGTCTCAACACTAGTGGTAGGTGGGATGAAACCTAGCTCTTGAGCACAATATTGAAGAGGCTTAACATTGTTATAAATGTTATGACATATATTATGCAAGATGTTAATACCATGTTCATCATTATGATTATCTTTCTTAATCCTTCTAATATGGAAATTACCTTGGGATTAGGGTTTTCTTATCCTAACCATTGTTCAAATTTCTCGAAGTCATTGGAAATATTTTGGAATTGAACATGAGGAACCCTTAAAGTATCATCTTCATCATGAGAATAACTGGAAGATTTTTTCTTCATGATAGGATTAGTGTCACTAGTATGCATGTTGGTCTCATCAATATTCCTAGGAAAGAAAGAAGGCTTAGGATCAAATGAACCCATAAGTATAAGAATTATCCTAACTAGAATAATATAAGTAGGAATCAAATTTATAACAATCATGCATAAGCAAATGAAAGAAAAGGTATAGATATAATGCAATTATAAGATTTGAAAGAGATATAAAATCCAAGCAAAGAAAATATTTTATGAAAGACATGTCTAACTATAAAATTCAAATATTTAATTTAAAGCATGCATAAGTAGATCTAGATATAAAGAAGTACACAAAGAAGATCATGCAAAGAGGATCTAACTACCAAATCAAAAGTATGTAAGACAACCAGGTTCACCAAAATTTATAGTAGAAAAAGGTGAACCTATATATCTAGATGCATACAATGTAATAAAGCTATGATATGATATAATGCACACAAGGAGATCTAAACACAAAATCAGAATGGAAATATAATGTGTCAATTTCACCAAAATGTATAGAAGAAAATGGTGAGAAATTATAAGATGTAGATCACTCACCAAGAGCTTGTGGTATACATTAGAATACAAACCCACCCTCAAACAAAATCTAATTAGCACAACCAAAAGGACAAAGGGGGATAATACAAGATCTATATCCAAGGAGGTTTTGGATTCCTAAGAGGATAGATGTGAGTGAAAAGGAAAAGAAGGAAGAATAAGTTCACCTAGAAATAATATGGGGAAGATAGGACTTTGGATCTAAATTTGATTGTCACCAGAATCTCAGATTCTGCTGTAACTTCAGATTTGGAAGGCAAGGAACTGAATCTTTTAGTCTTGAAATTTTACTGAAAAATGGTAGGGACAAGTCTAATTTTTGGGAAAAAGTTGACATTTTGGGGACAAGTCGACTAGTCAACTTGTTCCTAGCAAAAATTGATGAAACTTTCTTAGATCATGTGGCTCCACCTATATTGCTCAGATCTAAAATGACATATGTACAACCTATTGTAGCGCACTGAAAAATGGGGAAAATGTTGTGGAAAGGGGTTTGCATTGGTCAAACCCCTGTTTAGGAATCAACCTTGAAAAATAATAGGAATTGCATAAAAGAAAGTAATGTAAAAGGTAAATTATTGATTCACCTTGTATGAAACCCTCATGAATGGATGTAGTAATCACTCAAATCCATGAAGATGATTGAATGTTCTTGGAATCCAAAGAATTAACCTTGGAATGAGATGTATAATCAAGGATTCCTTCGCATATGTATGGATCCATGATTTCCACTCCTAGATATTGAATGTATGCATGCTTGATAACCACATGAAAAAAAGAAACAAGAGAATGATGGATGGATGAATCTCCTTTCTTGATTGATAATTCCTCTACTTGTCCATAATGGGAGAGAAAATTGCATTAATTAGAGAGAATTTCCATTTCTTTGATGGATCTTGAAGAAATGGAGACTTGTAGATCTTGAATTGGATGCTTTCCTTAAAATCTTGAATCTAAATCCTCAATTTCTCTTCCTTGCTTCAAATCTTGATCACTTGATTATGATATACCTTACACTTGAATCCGTTGGAAAGAGAAAAATTTTAATGCATGATATTTTTTTCATTGATGGAAACTATACACTTTACTCTCTTGGCCACCTATCAGATATTTTGGCTACCAATTATTTTGGTGATGAAAAGAAACAAGTATGAAGAAAAATGCAAGATATAGGTTCAAAGATCGAGTCAGTATATATAGAGGTTAATATACTAAATGATGCAAAGGTAAATATAGTAAGTAGACATAATTATAAGTCTAATCTGATGATCACATGTTTTTGTGATGCAGTATGATGGAGATATGATACTCTGTGTATTGGGAAAAAAAAGAACTATCCTATGCAGAGTTAGTAGTACATTAGATTGATCACTTATCTTACTAGATCATTGATCCAATCATTTTATGATTCTCAGTGTAAGGGACAACTGTGGAGGATACTCTATTTGAATAGCAAGTTATTATGTGGTTATTTAGTTGAGGTATAATGAAATCTTCTACATGTTTCATTATATGCTTGTTGGGTTGACTGAATTAATATTTTAGAGATAAGATCAAATTTATAAGATCAAGTTTTAAATGCGATGAGAATGTGTATGCAACATGATGTGCTGTTGATGCGAAGATTGACAAAGTAGATAATTAGATAGTGATATTCATCTGAGCTTCATCAAAAATATATTGGAATAGTATTTTATTAATGTCAAAAATAGGTTTTGAAGGGACCCAAAACTCTTTACAGATAGGTTACATTATGATAAGCAAGAAAAGAACCCTAGATGACACAGTGACAAAAACTAGCAGACACCCAGCACCGTAAAACCAACGACGAGCACAACCAGTAGAAAAAGAAAAAACCAATATAAAGAGACACAAGGAACCTAGACTAGGCCAGGTCCCCAAGGGTACTCGCCACCTCCTTTTTGAGATTAAATATCTTTTGAATAACCTCCCTGAGATCTGGAATCTCTTTCGGAACAACAGTAACCTTTTTTTCATGCTTTCACTAGTCCTTCTCCATGGGCCAGAGCCTTGACCAACAACATCCCCAAGATTATAATCCAGGTAAATAGTTTTTTTCTTAGTGGAAGATTTCTCCAACTTCTCAACCAACTTATTGAGATTTTGAACATAAGATTTAATGCTCTCATTACTATTCTAGAGAATATTATTTAGCATTTTCTCCTCTTTTCCACTCTAGTGCACAAACTCTTCAATCTCTCCTCTGTTGGAAATATTCAGGACTAACAGAGTTACTGAGAGGGGAGGGGTGAATCAGTAACACTTAAAACTTTAAAACATTTCTGCACTTTTATATTCTTTAGCCATTCATTCATCTAATCTACTGCA
>MU224113.1:1277991-1317523 GCA_018584345.1 Thuja plicata
GTAAATTACCACTTGTATGTTTCAATTGTAAAGAGGTTGGACACTTTGCTGCAAGATGTCCAAACAAAAGAAAAGATGATAGAGGAAATGACAGATCATATGAGAAGAAGTTTGATAGAGGTGATAATAGAGATTACCAAAGCAAAATATAATTTGACAAGAGAGACACCCGAGACTACAAGGACAAAGGGAAGAAATCTTTTTACCTAGCTGAGAATAGAACTGATGAAACTGACACCAAATCAGAAGAAGACATTGAGATGGTATTTGTAGCCATGAAGGATGATTCAGATGAAGATGAAGAAAGGTATGTAGAAACTGCACTCATATCTAAAGTTAGTAAAAATGATGTCTGGATCATAGATAGTGGCTGCACTCACCATATGACCAGTGATAAACAAAAGTTTGAGAATTTTGAATACTATAATGGTGGTTCAGTGAGAATGGCAAATGATACACCTTGTCCAGTCGAAGGTAAAGGAACTATAATGTTGAATAACCTGATAAAATGTGAAAATTTTTACTTGGTAAAAGGACTAAATTATAATTTTTTAAGTGTTTCATAACTGACCAATTTAGGTCACAGAGTAGCATTTGAAAATAATAAGGCAAATATCTTCAATGAATCAGGAAGGTTGATTGGTACCGGTGAGCAGACAAAAGGTTGTGGCACAAAATATTGTGTCATGTGAACTTTGAAAACATGATAATGATAAGAAACAAAAGGAATGTCATAGGCTTACCAAGCATGACTAAGCCTGAGCATATCATGTGCAAGAATTGTCAAAAAGGTAAGATGACAAAGTCTAGTTTCAAGAGTAAAAACCATACATCTAATGCAATTCTAGAATTAGTCCATACAGATCTGTTGGTAAATGGATTATTCTTTTGAATGTAACTCTAAAATACCCAAAAATGTTTAAGAACAATTGAATACAATAGTTGGGAAATAGTTACTTGAAAACCTATTTTCCCTCTAAATTAGAAGGTACAGCTCCCTTATATGAATAATATTCAATGAATTTTGATCTTTCCTAATCTAACAGAGGTATGCTCTTAACCTAAGAGTAGGAGAGGTAGGCCAAGATAAGTCTAGATAGAAAATAGCTCAGGCGAAGTAAATACAATTCTAAATCTAGCCAGTTCTGAGATCTTATCAATCAGATTAACTCCCAAAACTGGTCATGCATGAACAATTATTAAAAATGCAGATGCAAGACTGAAGATTAACAATGTAATGATATTGAGTTGATCTATATCATAAGGAGATTCCCAAAACTTAGGATAGCAACTAATTTTCACCTTAATCTGCTATATCAGATCATAATACAAAATTCTGGTTCGAATACAGATTACAAATCTAATTCAAAAGAAATGTTTGAATTCAATAGAAAGATAAATGAAATGCAATGGAACAGTTAAAGAAATGACATTTAGACATACACAATTGACTCAGCAATAGTGCTATTCTTCACACCAAAATTTAGCCAACCTTTGTATTGATTTTGGGAATAATACATATAGAGTTCCAGATTGGACCATTACAAAGAGGAGTAACCGAAACGGTTCAACTTCCCCAACCAGAAATGATAACCAAAGGTTTATCGGTTACAAAACTAAAAAAAATAGAACAAGGGGGAATATATCTATGATTCAGTTTCCTTCCCCTTATCTAATTTGGCCCTATAGGCAATTACAGTAGTGATGACTTGGATGAGCTCTTCATGCCTGTTGACGTGGACATTGGTGTAATGGATGAGCCACCTGGAATGTTCTTTGGCTAGAGTCTTGATTACTTATGTCCAATCTTTCAATTCCTCCATAGCCCTAAAGATGCATCCACTCAATTTTTGGAGCTCTGGAACATTGTCTAGATGAGTTGAAGACTGCTTCGCTAAATTGTGCAGATAATCTATGAATGACTTCTGCATGTTGACTACTCCAACTATTGCTTTTCCTTGACTACTAGTTTGTGATTCTGCATGAAGTCCTAAGAGAATTTTAAAATATTTACTTTGTTCCTCTTGGACCTTAACCTCTGTTTGTTGTAGTTCAGTCTTGGCCTGAATGATTATCTCGATTTTGAACTCCAGACTTTGGAGCCATTCGATCAAAGACTCATCACCCTTCTGTAGAATCTTATCCTTTAGGGCTTCCTTAGTCTTCATCTTCACTGCCACATGCAACATGACTATGCATTCCTAGCATCTTACTCTTTCCGCAGTGAGAGTCTATAAATTATTACCAATGTTGCTCCTCTCTATTTCTAGCCTTAGAAGACCGTTACCCAATTGTTCAATGATTGCTAGGCCTTCTAACTCGAGCCTCTCAATCCACTTTTTACCAATCTTCCCATAATTTTGATCCTCTTGCAACTTAGCCAGAATGGCTTGGTTCTCAGCAGCACTGGGATCGAAGGAAGTTTGGGTACTGGGAGCACTCGCAATAGGAGCTATCTGATGAAGTCAGTTAGCTAGGCCACTTCCACCTTAAGTTGAATTTTGGAAGTCTTGAGATCTTCA
This sequence comes from Thuja plicata, assembly GCA_018584345.1. Taxonomy (NCBI): domain Eukaryota; kingdom Viridiplantae; phylum Streptophyta; class Pinopsida; order Cupressales; family Cupressaceae; genus Thuja; species Thuja plicata. The sequence goes on from MU224113.1 coordinate 1,280,514, forward strand.
AGCTCTTCCTCTATCACTAAATTAGTGGACTTCCACTAGTCCACCTTGGTATCATGTCAAGCCAATCCCATATTGAATGACTGCAACTGAAAGTCCGAGGCCGCTGGATCTTTGAGTCTTCCCTCTTTTGTGGGCTTGGCTACTTCCATAGTGAAATGCCCTATCTCAGGGTCATGAACCAGAGTAGACATTTTCTTCACAATCTTCTGCTTGATTGTGGTAGCCTTGGGCTGAAAGGCCCATGATAGAGTGTTTGCTATCCATGACTCTGCGCTGGTAACTTTGTTGGCAGAAACCAAATCTTTGATGAACAACTTCCTTATGAGTGGAGGGGTAGCTTTAGGGTGGGAAGTGAATGGATTCACTGAAGTGGGTGAGGAAGAGATTAATTTTACAACTTGAGAAACCTCCTGTTGCTCCCCACCCCTCTTATCTGATTCTTTAGCAGAGGTACTAGGGCTGTCCTCTCCTACTTCAACTATGACAGGGGATACACACCTTGGAGTTTCTTGGGTCAAGGTCCTGATCAAAGTATCCATAGAAATAGCACTAGCCAGCTATTCAGAATCTGTAGCTTTAGAGAGCTTAGCTGTAGACTTAATTTGGTCTGTCGGGACTCCTTCTTCAATGGCTCCGATGTCTAGAAGAGGACCCTCTCCACAGGTCTTCTCTAAGAGAGAAGTCTTCTCAGGAGGTTCATCACCTCTTCCTGATGGTTGAATTGATCCTTTCACAACTGTTGGGATTGTTACTGATGAATTGGTTGCAATGCCAGAAGTCACCTTTGCTAGAGTTCATTGAGAGGGAGGCTTCCTTTATGACCTCTTCCTTTGGCCTGCAGTCCACTCAACCCATTGAACTGTTCTTTTGTAAATCCCCCCATCAAAGACTACAAGTCACTTATTGCTTGGTCTAGCATAGGCTCTGAGCTGATAGGGGTGGACTTTATCTTCTCTAAGTATGTGTCATCATACAGATGACTGCCATCATCTTCTAGTCCTACTGCAATGTTAACATTGAACTTTTTGATCTGTTCAATGGTTAACCGGGCGTAGAACCCCTCCCTGCTCTCCAAGTCATCTTTACAATTGGCCCAGTAGTCTTCAATATCAGGTACATGATGAATTTCCTAACTCATTTGTAAGACATCTCTGGCATAATTAACTAAGTCATATTGTGGCCTTAGAATGTCATAGGTCTCCAGAGAGAACTTCTTCGAGAATGTCTTAAGAACATTTGCTGCCCCGATCGAGATGCACAATTGTAAGCTCTGATGGTCATTGGGAATTTGTAGCCTTTCTTATTTGCCTTGGCACAAATTAGAATCACCTGAAGTGCTTGCCTCATCACCTTGATCAGCATGATCATTTCAGTAGGGTATCTGGGTAGCTTCAAAGGAAATTCGTCAAAACCTACAAGACGAAGATATGAGAAATCTTTGAACTAAATAAAATAGCATCCAAATTGGCTTATAAAAGCCATGGCTTTAGGAGAAAATCTCCTTTCTGGACAACCTTGTAGCTCCCTACACAATCTCATTGTAAAGGCGTCATTGACTATGAGATAATCAGCATAAGTATTTTGTAGTTGCAAAGAAGGGAAAAACTCATAGCTTTTTACATAATCTAGGAATTCCTCTAACCTAGGAAGCCCAGGCTAGATTTGAATCATAGCCAGAATATATAGAAGGATCGAAGACATATAGAATTCATTCTGGAACTTGGCCCTATTGAGGGCGTCTAAAAGATTCTAACTCACCATAAGGGCCCAGTCAATGAAGTGATCCTGAGAGCACATTAGCTGAACCAGGAAGAAATGTTGTTCAAAAAAATTAAGAGCTTCACTCTCACCTCTAATCCTGTGAAGCAATACCAAGATATCCATGATCTCTGGCTTCAGGTTTGCGCCAAATAATGTTTTGGGAAACTTTCCCTTAGCACTCTTTGGTTCTTTAAACCATGACTTCATGATCTCTCTCTTCCATACCAATCTCTTCACTGAATATTTAGAGACTGCCTGACTATAAGTCATTTCAAAGTATTCCACTTGCTCTAGAATATAGAGGGAATTCTGGATAGACTCTCTATCAATAGAGAGGAGTACCATGTTGTCAGGTAGAATAATTTGCTTGGTGTCTGGGTTGTATCAAGCTATACATTCCCAGACCAATTCAAGAGCTTGAACCACTACAGGAAAACTAACGACTTTGACTAACCTACTCTCCTTAAGCTTTTCTGTGATAGGATGCATCTGCTCTGCTCTCAATCTGTTCTGGAAGTTCTGCATATCAAAGAACTTTAGTGAAGTATCTAAGATTTTGTGGCAATCAGAGATAATGTCATTCATTCTATTGAATCCCACAAATCTAGAAGCCATGAGAATGTGATTCAACCTAGAGATTCGAATTTCTCTTTGGGATAAAGAGATGATGAGAAACTGGTCTTAGTGACTTCAAATTCAAACAATTTGGTGAACAATGGTGATTCAAGTTCAAAATCTCCAACTGATTTTATACTTTTTGAATTCTTACCGTTTAACGGATGACTTCCCACACCACACGAATGAAAAGACCTCTACATTAATGAACAAGTCTGTTACAAAGTAAAAAGACTTTATTTGAATTAATTACTTTTCTTTACATGCCATTAGAAAACATATTTTCACTTTAGTAATCATAACGGTAACTTTCTTGAAGTGGCGGAAAATTACTTTCCCGATTCTCCTTTGAGCAGAGAAATACTTTTGTAGTGCTCTCTGTTTGAAAATCTGCCAAAGGAGAATTCTGGCCTATAGGGGTGCCAAAATGGTATATGTTGATTCCATTGGCCTTTTTATATGCTGGATCTCTTATGAGATGGATTTTTCTTCAAAATTCTTTCACCTCAATGGTTTGGTGGAGAACGCACTTCGCAAGTTGAAACCTGCCTGTAGGAGCAGCGGAGAAGCCATTTTTCACTTTTCTGCCTATAAGCTAACTCCATGAATTTTCTGTTCCTTGACCATTTCTTTTGTTTCCCATAGGCTCAATCTAAATGGTTGAAGCTTTCTTGTCTGACTTTCTCATTTTCCATCTCTATTTTCTCCTGATACTCTTAAGTCTGTCATTTGCAGAAAATGCATTCCGTAGGTGATTTTCTGCCAAAGAGAAGCTAAAATTTGATTTCCCACCAATGCCACCACATGAAGATATGAGACCAAATATTTCATCTGTATGTGAGTTTGAGGTTAGAATATTTCAAACCACAGCCTTTACCGGATTCGGAACTTAACCTACCCGATAAAAACATGATTTCAGACCCAGAATTCACCCGGCTGAGGAAGGAGAAGTAAAATTAGGGAAATCTGATAAAGGCCTTCTATCCTAAGGGGATTTCTAGACTTAGACTCTGGACTCACATGAAACTTCCAAGACTACTACTACACATTAAACATCCACTTTTATCTTGAGGTACAAAGACCAAAAGTGGGGCAACAGCTGGCTCTGTCTGGGGACTTGGACATTCACATGTCCAAGAAAGGAACTCAAATATCTAGTTTCACAAAGTTCAACAAAAGGTGGCTCACAACAAAACTAAAGCAAGACACAGAAAGGAAAGCAGAAAGGAAATCTAACTAGGAAAACAAAAATAGGAACTAAACATAACTATTGTACAATACAGGGGTTACCTTCTTTCAATTCAGATCTGATAGAGCTTCAAATCCTGACCATTATACATCAGGGGTAGTGCTTCACCATCTGGATAAGTCAATTTGAAATAATTTTTATCAAACACCTGATGGATTTTGAAAGGTCCTTTCCACAGTGTTTTGAATTTCCCATGCATGCCTTTGGGTGCCCTATGCTTGTCCCACAATAGCACCATGTCTCCCTCCATAAATTTCTAGGGTCTACTCTTTTTATCAAACAAGTTCTTCACACGCATCTGGTGCCATGTGATATGATCAACCATTTTCTCCCCTTCTTCTTCTAATTTTCTCAAGTATAGGATCTTCTTCTCCAAACCATCTTCATATATGCCATCTTCTACTATTGTCCTCAGTTTGCAAGTTGCTAATTCCAATGGAAATGGGAGACTAGCTTCTACCCCGTAGATGAGTTCAAAAGGAGATACGCCAATGGCTCTTTTGGGGGTCACTCTATCCACCCAGAGGGCTTCATAGATTTTTTTATGACAACTTCTCTGGTTTTCTACCATGAGGTTTTTCATGATATTCACCAAAGTTTTGTTGCTACACTCCGCCTGGCCATTCCCTTGAGGAAAATAATCAGAAGAATGGCTGATCATGATGCCGTACTCAAAACAAAATTTAGTAATTTCTTGAGAAGAAAAGTATGTGGCATTATCCATAACCAACTTAATAGGCATGCCAAATCTTACCAGAATATTTTCTTTGATAAACTCACATACTACCTTTGAAGTAGTCCTTTTGGTTGCCTTGGCTTCCACCCATTTCATGAAGTAGTTAGTTGTAGTAATTATGTAAGTATGACATGTGCTGGATGTAGGGCTTATAGGACTAATAAAATCAAGTCCCCACTACTGGAATGGCCCTTCAATTATCACTGGTCTGATGGGTAACGCTGCTAACTGTGGCTTCCCAGTAAACATCTTGCATTTTTTGCATATTGTTACCCATTGGTATGCATCTTTAAACATTCCCGACCAGTAATAACACTGTCTCAAAATATTGAATGCAGTGGCTGATGAGGAGAAGTGTCCTCCGCAAACTTCATCATGAAAAACCTTTAACAACTTCTCTTGCTGTTGTTTGTCGACACATCGGAGGAATGTTCCATCTATAGATCTCTTATATAGTCTATCCTCCCAGATTACATATTTAGAAGCCTTTAGTTTTAGGTCTCTCCTTTTCTTTGAATTTAATCCTTTAGGACATTCACCATAGGTCAAGAAATACACAATGTTTTCAAACCATGGGTCTTGCATACTTACCACCAAAACCAACTGTGTAGCTTTTGGATCTTTGTCCGCTTGATTTTCTACCATTGCCTTGCACAAGGCATTCCCTCTTACCAACTTGGTGGGCTTGATCTCTATGTCATATTCTTGGGTTTTAGCTACCCATGCTCCTTGGTTATTACACCCCACATCCTGTTGAGTCAAAATACTCTTTACTGCAACATCAGGGACATACACAAGACAGTGGGAGTGTAGGATATAAAACTTGAAATTCTTAAGAGCCTTTACCACCACAAAAGCATGCTTTTTAGTCTGAGAATATCTCAACTCATGATTTTTTAGAGGTGTGCTCATAAAAGTGATGGGTGCTTGAATTCCCTCTTCACTTTCTTTCTTTAGGATGGCTGACAAAGTATGTTCAGAAGAATAACAGTAGATTACAAAATCTTTCTTGTAATCTGGGTGACATAACACTGGGGCGTTAGCTATAGCATTCTTGATGCTTTTGAAAGCTTTCTTACCAGGGTCACTCCTTTTGAAATTCATATTTCCCTTCATCATATCAATAATGTGTTTAGTAATTTCAGAGAAATCAGGGACAAATCTCCTGAGGAAGTTGACTTGACCGAAAAATGACTTCACTCCATTTTTGTTCACCGGTAAAATCAGTTGCTGAATAGCTCTCACTCTTTCTAGATTGATCCTTATACCTTCTTGGGAGATAATGTGATCCAATAGTTTTCCTTTAGTTACGCAAAACACTAATTTCTTAGGATTCAATGAAATCCCGTCCTCCCAACACCTTTGTAATACTTTCCTTAGATCATTTATATGATCTACTCTCTTTTTAGAGAACATGGTAAGATCATCCAAATACATACCAATGATTTGGTTCTTCATATCACTAAAATAAAGATCCATACCTCTCTAAAAAGTAGCTCTGACATTGATCAACCTGAATGACATCCTATGATATGCGAAGGTCCCCTACGGAGTAGTGAAAGCCGTTTTATGCTGATCTGCTTTCTCAACTTCTATTTGATTATACCTTGAGAAGCCATCTAACATAGACATCATTTTAGCTCTAGCCATGATCTGTAAGAGGTGATCCATATTGGGAAGGGCGTATTTGTCTTTCAAAGAAGATTGATTTAGATTTATGAAGTCTACACAGATCCTTATTTCTCCATTCTTCTTCCTCACAGGCACTATGTTTGAAACCCAAGTAGAGTGATGGATGGGGTATATGATCTTTGCTTTGAGCATTTTATCAACTTCCCTAAATATGGAATCAGCAACATTGGTGTTGTAGTTCCTTTGCTTCTGCCTGAACGGAGTAGCCTTAGGTTTTAAAGGAATCTGGTGTTTGAATTTCCCGTTCATAAAACTTTTCAAATCTTCATAGCTCCAAGTGAAAACATCTGAGTATTCTAGAAAAAGCTTCCTAGCCTCATTCCTTTCTACTTTAGTACAACACTTCCTGATATTGATTATCTTGGGGTCTTTTTCAGTTCCAATATTCATTCCTTCATATTCACTAGTGGTAGGCCCTCTTTCGATTCTTTTCTTTTTCACAAAAGTGTCATGTCTATTGAAGAGATTTTCAAGAGTGACCAAATGGGGAAGGATGATATTACCTTGCAATTGAATAAAATTTGACTTATCTTTCTTCATCTCATCTTGGCAGTTTCCTTTATGGTTGCCACGAACATCTTTATGGAAATCACCACCGCTCTCTAGAAAGAGAAGGAGGTTCTTATCATCTTTGAAAACTTGCCAATATTCCACATTATCAGGCACAAATGGTCGATATATAACCTCCACTTGGTATTTTTTATCTTTGAATTCTGGGTGGGGAAGTAGTAATGAAGCTGAGACAGCCAAAGAGTCAGCTTTGGAATTCAACTCTCTTGGCACAGATTTGATAAAAAAAGCATCCAATGCTTCTATTTTGTCCCATACTCTATTTTTGTAGTTCTTCAACCTGTGGTTCTTTATAGAATATTGATTCTTGACTTGACGTACAATTAGCTCAGCATCACCACAAGCTTTTAGAATTTTCACACCTCTTTCTTTGGCAACGATAATCCCTAATAGAAGGGCTTCATACTCAGCAGTGTTGTTGGTGTTTCCAAACTCTAATTTGTAAGCCAAGGGCTCACATACTCCATCTGGTGATATCAAAACCATGCCTGCACCAGATCCTGACAACGCACAACTGCCGTCAAATTCAAGAGTCCATATCTGTGGTGGTATTTCTTCAGCGGAAAATTGCTTTTCCTCTTCAGCGGTTTTTTGTTTCTTTCTTAGGATCATCGGTGAACAAAATATAATTGCCAAAGTCCAATTATTGATACAATATTTGAGCTTTAGGGTCATCAGAGTTCAACACTGTAAGCTTAGCCTTCTCTTCGAGAACCAATTTAATCTTTTTATTACCTACTGGGATTAAGGCTTGGGACCAATCCAGCTTTATCTCCCCTCCAAGGTCTCTGTAAAAACTCCTTCTTAACAACAACCTGTAGCTAGCAGGTATATCAGCAACAAGGATTGTTAGCAACACCTTCTTCTTGGGATGTGTTGCTAAGGCCACTTGAGCATCCTTAATTTGGCCAACTAGGGGTACTTGTTTGGAATCCATCGAGTAACACCTACCATGGGCTTTAGTGAGAGTAAGTCCTAAGGCTTTGGCCACAGTTGATGGCATTACATTGTCTGAGGCTCTGGAATCTATTATACAATTGCTCAACCTGCAATCGTTAATATATAAAGACACATAGAATGGGTCAGGCTTTTGGCTTGGGAAGGTGGCTAAAATGGATGACTCCCTTTGTTCAAATAGGTCTGCAAATAAAGACTCATTCTCTATAGTAGTCATGACATTTTGATTTAACTCTCGGCTCCCTCCTTTACAATAATCTACTAGCTTTTGCAGCTCAACAGGATTAGACTTAAGATAGTCTATGGGAGAAATCTGAATTCTAGAATCTCTACAGAATTGAATAATGTCAAAAGAGTTTTGTTCCTTACCTAGTTGTGGAATCCTCAAACCTTGATTGGGCTCCTTTGAATTTGAAGTAGATGCCTCATTATTTTTAGGTGGTGACAAGCCAGGGACTTAATCCTTCTGACTCTAGGTCAAGACTGTATAAGAGGTCCCATCCATGGTGGCATAACATATTGCTTCTTGCTTTGAATTTGATTCATACTCTAAATATAAGTTTTTAGAGTCGCCATGTGAGTATCAATCTGGTTTAGCTCCAGACACTCCAGCATTCCACTCGTCGATCTGGTGCATTTGCCAAGCATGAGCTACATCACGGAAGCTTTCCCCATCATGATCAGTGGTTAAGTGGAAGGCACACATGTTTCCTCTTTTAGGAGGAGCCTCTATAGCTAGTCTCTATGGTGGAGTAGTTAATTGTAACATTTTTCCTTCTGCATTCCTCCCATTGTTATGCCTTCCAGGCTGCTCCTGAAAGTTTCGCTGGTAGGGATTATTGAATCTAGGAAGTTTCCTCTTGAAGGAAATGAATTCATTGGACAATTTTTGAATCATCTCATTAGATGACGTAGTATTTCTACTACTGGCCCTAGACTGTATCTCTCTTTTCCACTTCCCAGATGAGATCATGTGGTCCTCGAGTTCTACGACAGTTCTTTGTGTGGCATCCAAATTTGCAAGGTTCATTCTCCTTAAATCATAATTGATATCCGGTGGCATAGCACTTATCAAGAAAGTTTTCAAATTTCCCGCTATAGGCCTGTCAGCCGCTGGGATACGATTTACTAGCTTGTTAAATTTAGCTATAAAATCCCTCATGCTGATTGATGGCTCTTTCTTGATAGAAGTCAATTGAGGCAACAAGGCATGCTCATCTTCAGCAATCTTGAACCTTATTTCAAAGGTGACCCTCATAGTAGCCCAATTGGTAATAGAAGAATTAGGTAAATGATGAAACCAATCAGCAGCACCTTCAACGAGAGTCTCAATGAATAGTCTGACGGCCACATCTTCTACTCGAACCACTAGGATGTTGACTGAAGTGAAGAATGTGGCAATATGCTCATCTGTAGATACTTTCTTATCTCCAGAAAATTTGTGAAAGTTCTTTCTAGAGCCTATAGGGAGAGGGTTATATGTTGCTAGTTGCAAGGGCCTGACTGCAGCGGCCCAAGGGAGTGCCATAGCTACTTGGGGTAAGTAGGGTGTTAGATTGACAACGGGAGGGGCAACTAATCTGTGCAATGTTAACACTTGGAAAGTGGTGGATATCTGGGTGGTTTGTTTAGGTAGTGAAGAAGGTCTGCTCTGGCTCCTTCTAGTTCTGTTTCCCCGACGGGGTACTTCTAAAAGAGAAAAATTAATATCCGCAAGCCTCTCGAAGACTGGGTGTGTGCTACCTTCTTTCCTAGTACTTCTGAGAAATCTTTTAGGCTCCAGATTTTCACCTAAAGCTGTAGGCTAACTTCACGCTCTGTCCTTCTTATATTTCTTCTCTATATGGATCTCTCGAGTGCTTCTACTCTAGCTTCTTCCAGTTCTAACACTTTACTGACACTTCTATAGTGTTCGGTGCTTCTTCTATATCTCCAGACAAAAGTATTTAATGAGGAAATGAGATCCTCTTGATCGTCTTGGAATCAAAGATTAGGTTGGAGCATAGGGATTATATTTTCATGGGGAAGCACCATCTTTCCTCATTGTATGCTTCTGGTATGACAATTGTTCATCTCCCCATCAGAGTCGCCAAAAATCTGTTGGTAAACAGATTGTTCTTTTGAATGTAACTCTAAAATACCCAAAAATGTTTAAGAACAATTGAATACAATAGTTTGGAAATAGTTACTTGAAAACCTATTTTCCCTCTGAATTAGAAGGTACAACTCCCTTATATGAATAATATTCAATGAATTTTGATCTTTCCTAATCTAACAGAGGTATGCTCTTAACCTGAGAGCAGGAGAGGTAGGCCAAGCTAAGTCTAGACATAAAATAGCTCAGGCGAAGTAAATACAATTCTAAATCTAGCAAATTCTGAGATCTTATCAATTAGATTAACTCCCAAAACTGGTCATGCATGAACAATTATTAAAAATATAGATGCAAGACTAAATATTAACAATGTAATGATATTGAGTCAATCTATATCGTAAGGACATTCCCAAAACTTAGGATAGAAACTGATTTTCCCCTTAATGTGCTGTATCAGATCATAATATAGAATTCTAGTTCGAATATAGATTACAAATCTAATTCAAAAGAAACATTTGAATTCAATAGAAAGATAAATGAAATGCAATGGAACAGTTAAAGAAATGACATTCAGGCATACAAAATTGACTCAGCAACAATGCTATTCTTCACACTAAAATTTAGCCGACCTTTGTATTGATTTTGGGAATAATACATATAGAGTTCCAGATTGGACCGTTACAAAAAGGAGTAACCGAAAGGGTTCAAATTCCCCAACCAGAAATGATAACCAAAGGTTTATCGGTTACAAAAATAACAAAAATAGAACAAGGGGGAATATATCTATGATTTAGTTTCCCTCCCCTTATCTAATTTGGCCCTATAGGCAATTACAGCAGTGATGACTTGGATGAGCTCTTCATGCCTATTGACGTGGACATTGGTATAATAGATGAGCCACCTGGAATGTTCTTTGGCTAGAGTCTTGATTTCTTATGTCTGATCTTTAAGTTCCTCCATATCCCTAAAGATGCATCCACTCAATTGCTGGAGCTCTGGCACCTTGTCTAGATGAGTTGAAGACTGCTCCACTAAATTGTGCAGATAATCTGTGAATGAATTCTGCATGTTGACTACTCTAACTATTGCTTTGCCTTCACCACTGGTTTGCGATTCTGCATGAAGCCCTAAGAGAATTTTAAAATATTTACTTTGTTCTTCTTGGACATTAACCTCTGTTTGTTGTAGTCCGGTCTCGGCCTGAATGATCATCTCAATTTTGAACTCCAAACTTTGGAGCCATTCAATCAAAGGCTCATCACCCTTCTATAGAATCTTAGCCTTTAGGGCTTCCTTAGTCTTCATCTTCACTGCCACATGCAACATGACTATGCATTCATGGCATCTTACTATTTTCGTAGTGAGAGTTTGTAAATTCTTACCAATGTTGCTCCTCTCTGTTTCTAGCCTTAGAAGAGCGTTACCCAACTGTTCAATGATTGCTAGGCCTTTTGACTCGAGCCTCTCAATCCACCTTTTACCAATCTACCCATAATGTCAATCCTCTTGCAACTTAGCTAGAATGGCTTGGTTCTCAGTAGCACTGGGATCGAAGGAAATTTGGGTACTGGGAGCACTCACAATATGAGTGAGGAGCTATTTTATGAAGTCAGTTAGCTGGGCCACTTCCGCCTTAAGCTAAATTTTGGAAGTCTTGAGATCTTCAAGCTCTTCCTCTATCACTACATTAGTGGACTTCCACCAGTCCACCTTGGTATCATGTCAAGCCAATCCCATATCGAATGACTACAACTGATAGTTCAAGGCCGCCAGATCTTTGAGTCTGCCCTCTTTTGTGGGCTTGGCTTCTTCCATGGTGAAATGCCATGTCTTAGGGTCACGACCCAAAGTAGACATTGTCTTCACACTCTTCTTCTTTCTTGTGGTAGCCTTGGGCTAAAAGGCCCATGATAGAGTGTCTTTGCTGGGAATTGCTTCTCCCACTCTCCTCCTTTTGCACTCTAGAGTGTTTGCTATCCATGACTCTGTGTCGGTAACTTTGTTGGTAGAAACCAACTCTTCGATGAACAACTTCCTTATGTGCAGAGGAGTAGCTTTAGGGTGAGAAGTGAATGGATTCACCGAAGTGGGTGAGTAAGAGATTAATTTTACAACTTGAGCAACCTCCTATTGCTCCCCACCCCTCTTATCTGATTCTGTAGTAGAAGTACTAGGGCTATCCTCTCCTACTTCAACTATGATAGGGAATGCCCACCTTGGAGTTTCTTGGGTCAAGGTCCCGATCGAAGTATCCAAAGCAATAGCACTAGCTAGCTGTTCGGACATTGTAGCTTTAGAGAGCTCGGCTGTAGACTTAATTTGGTCTGTTGGGACTGCTTTTTCAGTGGCTTTGATGTCTAGAAGAGGACCCTCTCCACAGGTCTTCTCTAAGAGAGAAGTATTCTCAGGAGGTTCATCACCTCCTCTTGACGGTTGAATTGATCCTTTCACAACTATTTGGATTGTAACTGATGAAGTGGTTGCAATGCTAGAAGTTTCCTTTGCTAGAGTTTGTTGAGTGGGAGGCTCCCTTTCTGACCTCTTCCTTCAGCCTGTAGTCCACTCAACCCATTGAACTGTTCTTTTGTAAATCCCCCCATCAGAGCCTGTAAGTCACTTACTGCTTGGTCTAGCATAGGCTCTGAGCTGATAGGGGTGGACTTTATCTTCTCCAAGTATGTGTCATCGTACAAATGATTGCCATCATCTTCTAGTCCTTCTACTGCAATGTTAACATTGAACTTTTTGATCTGTTCAATGGTTAACCAGGTGTAGAACCTCTCCGTGCTCTCCAAGTCATCTTTACAATTGGCCCAGTAGTCTTCAATATCAGGTACATGATGAATTTACCGACTCATTTGTAAGACATATCTGGCATAATTAACTGGGTCATATTGCGGCGTTAGAACATCATAGGTCTCTATAAAGAACTTCTTCGAGTATGTCTTAAGAACATTTGTTGCCTCCAACCGAGACGCACAAATATAAGCTCTGATGGTCATTGGGAATTCATAGCCTTTCTTCTTTGCCTCGGCATAGATCAGATTCACCTGAAGTGCTTGCCTCATCACCTTGATTAGCACAATCATGTCAGTAGGGTATCTGGGCAGCTTCAAAGGAAAGTCGTCAAAACCCACAAGATGAAGATATGAGAAATATCCAAACTGAATAAAATAGCATCCAAATTCACTTATAAAAGCCATGGATTTAGGAGAAAATCTCCTTTCCAGACAACCTTGTAGCTCCCTGCACAGTCTCATTGTAAAGGCGTCATTAACTATGAGATAACCAGCATAACTATTTTGTAGTTGCAAAGAAGGGAAAAACTCATAGATTTTTACATCATCTGGGAATTCCTCTAACCTAGGAAGCCCAGGCCAGATTTGAATTGTAGCCAGAATATATAAAAGGACTGAAGACATATAGAATTCATTCTGGAACTTGGCCCTATTGAGGGCGTCTGAAATATTCTCACTCACCATAAGGGCCCAGTCAATGAAGTGATCCTGAGAGCACATTATCTGAACCAGGAAGAAATGTTGTTCAACAAAATTAAGAGCTTTGATCTCACCTCTAATCCTATGAAGCAATACCAGGATATCTACAATCTCTGGCTTTAGGTTTGTGCCGAATAATGTTTTGGACAACTTGCCCTTAGCGCTCTTTGGTTCTTTAAACCATGACTTCATGATCTCTCTCTTCCATACCGGTCTCTTCACTGAATATTCAGAGACCGCCCGACTATAAGTCATTTCAGAGTATTCTGCTTGCTCTAGAATATAGAGGGAATTCTGGATAGACTCTCTATTAATAAAGAGGAGCACCATGTTTTCAGGTAGAATAATTTTCTTGGTGTCTGGGTTGTATTGAGCTATACATTCATGGAGAAATTCAGGAGCTTGAACCGCTACAGGAAAACCGGTGGCTTTGACTAACTCACTCTCCTTAATCTTTTCTATGATAGGATGCATCTGCTCCACTCTCAATCTGTTCTGGAAGTTCTGCATATCGAAGAACTTTAGTGAAGTATCTGAGATTTTGTGGCAATCAAAGATAATGTCATTCATTTTGTCGAATCCCACAAATCTAGAAGACATGAGAATGTGATTCAACCTAGGGATTCAAATTTCTCTTCGGGATATAGAGATGATGAGAAACTAGTCTTAGTGACTTCGAATTCAAACAATTTGGTGAACAATGGTGATTCCAGTTCAAAATATCCAACTGATTTTATACTTTTTGAATTCTTACCGTTTAATGGCTGACTTCCTGCGCCACACAAACGAAAAGACCTCTACATTAATGAACAAGTCCATTACAAAGTAAAACAACTTTATTTGAATTAATTACTTTACTTTACATGCGGTTAGAAAACATCTTTTCACTTTAGTAACCATAATGGTAACTTTCTTGAAGTGGCGGAAAATTACTTTTCCACTTCTCCTTTGGGCGGAGAAATACTTTTGTAGTGCTCTCTGTCTGAAAATCCACCAAAGGAGAATTATGGCCTATAGGGGTGCCAAATTGGTATATGTTGATTCCATTGGCCTTTTTATATGCTGGATCTCTTATGAGATGGATTTTTCTTCAAAATTATTTCACCTCAATGGTTTGGCAGAGAATGCACTTCGCGAGTCAAAACCCCCCTATAGGAGTAGCAGAGAAGCCATTTTTTGCTTTTCTGCCTATAAGCTAACTCCATGAATTTTCTGTTCCTTGACCATTTATTTTGTTTCCCATAGGCTCAATCTAAATGCTTGAAGATTTATTGTCTCTGACTTTCTCGTTTTCCATCTCTATTTGTTCCTGATACTCTTAAGTCTGTCATTTGCGGAAAACGCACTCCGTAGGTGATTTTTCGCCAAAGAGAAGCTAAAATTTGATTTCCTGCCAATGCTGCCATGTGAAGATATGAGACCAAATATTTCATTTGTATGTGAGTTTGAGGTTAGAATCTTTCAAACCACAGCCTTTACCGGATTGGGAACTTAACCTACCCGATAAAAACATGATTTCAGACCCAGAATTCACCCGTCTTAGGAAGGAGAAGTCAAATTAGGGAAATCCGATAAAGGCCTTCTATCCTAAGGGGATTTCTAGACTTAGACTCTGGACTCACATGAAACTTCCAAGACTACTATTACACATTAAACATCCACTTTTGTTTTGAGGTATAAAGACCAAAAGTGGGGCAACAAGATCTATGTGGACCCACGAGGAGAAAGAGATACTATGGAGATAGGTATTTTATTCTCTTTGTTGATGATTATTATAGAATTATGACAGGAATGTTCTTAAAAGATAAATTAGAAGCATTTAATATGTTTAAATGGTACACAGCTATGGTAGAAAAACAAAGTGAAAAGAAATTGAAATTATTAAGGTCAGATAGAGAGGGGAATTTACTTCAGAAGAATTCACTAACTATTGCAATGAGCATGGAATTAAAAGACACGTTTTTGCACCAAGAACACCACAACAAAATGGAATTGCTGAAAGGAGAAACAGATCGATTGTTGACTGTGTAAGAATATTGATGATTGAGAAAAGCATCACTCAAAGTTTCTAGAGGGAATATGTCAGTACTACTATCTACGCATTAAAAAGAGTACAATAGAAGGACACAAAGAAGACAGCCTATGAGCTTTGGTATGATTATACACCCAATGTAAGTTACTTCAAGATCTTTGGTAGTCAAGGTTATATTTTGAAGGATGATAGAAATGGAAAACTTGACTACAAAAGTGAAGAAGGCATCTTCCTAGGGTATTCAACCAAAAGAAAGGCTTATAAATTTCTTAACAAGTCATCTAACAAAATTATTGAAAGTACAAATGTGAAAATAGATGAATTTGCAGAAAAGAATGATATGGAAAGAAGAAAAGAACCATAGGACTACAATAGGTTTGTTTATACATAACCTGAAACTCTACCTAAGAAATAGTGTCTCACTCCTGAGTAACAGATTATTGCACCCGAGCATCAGGCTACAATTACCAAAAACCAAGAAAATCCTCAAGATGATGTTCCGAACAATAGATATGAGAACGAAGGTCAAGAAGATGATCAAAATGATGAACACATAGGTGAACTAAAAATTTCCAAGTATGTCAAAAGACATCATCCATAGAAACAAATCATAGGAGACAAGAAGGTTGGAAAAAGAACAAGAAGTAAGTCACTAAACACAAGGTGTTTACTTTGTGATTTTGAACCTAAATCTATTAAAACTGCACTTGAGAATGAAGAATGGGATAGTGCTATGAATGAAGAAATAGAACAGATTGAGAAGGATAGTACATGGACACTAGTACCGAGAATAGATGACAAGAATGTCATCAGTACCAAATGGGTATTCAGAAACAAGATGAATGAGATTGGAGAAGTCACAGAAACAAAGCAAGGTTAGTATGCAAGGGATATGCACAAGAAGAAGGTATTGATTATGGAGAAACCTTTGCACCCATTGCTAGACTATAAGGAGTTAGAATCTTACTTGCTTATGCTATATTTAAAGGATTCAAGGTGTACTAGATGGATGTCAAATCTGTATTCCTAAATGGAATACTAGAATAAGAGGTATATAGAGGTATTCATTGAACAACCAAAAAGGGTTTGTTGATCCAGACAAGAGAAACATGGTATGTAGACTACATAAAGCCTTGTATGGATTGAAACAAGCACCTAGAGCCTGGTATGAAATACTTCACTCATATCTCATTAGCATTAAATTTGTTAGAACAAGTGAAAATAGAAATCTCTACTTAAAAGAAGATACTGATGGTAATATTCTAATTGCTGAAATTTTTGTTGATGATATCATTTTTGGGGGAAATGAATTGTTATGCAAATCCTTTGCTAATTAAATGAGCAAGGAATTTGAAATGTCTATGTTTGGGGAGATAAAATTCTTTCTTGGTCTACAAATTCTTCAACAAGATGCAGACATATATATCACTCAGTCCAAATACATCAAGGAAGTGCTGAAGATATCCAAGATGGAAGATTCCAAACTAGTTGGAACACCTATGGCTACTAGATGTAAGCTCACAAAAGAAGACAAATAAAATGAGGTAAATTAGACCTTATATAGATCAATAATTTGCAAAATGATGTATGTTGTTCATACCAGACCAGATATAGCACATGCAGTTAGAATAGTTGCAATATTCTCTACTAATCCCAAAGAATCACATATGATTGTTGTCAAGAGAATTCTGAGATATCTGAAGAACACCGGGGACTATGGCTTATGGTACAAAAGAGAAGGAAAATTTGAGCTACAAGTATATACAGATGTTGATTAGGCTGGAAACATTGATAACCGCAAGAGCACAACTGGAGGAGAATTATTCATGGGTGACAGAATTGTCACATGGATCAGCAAGAAGCAAGGATGCATCTCTCAGTCTACTACAAAAGTAGAGTATGTAGCTGCTGCTGCAAATTGTTCCAATATTGCATGGATCAAACAATTTCTGGAAGGTATGAATATGAAGATTCTTGAACCAGTAATTATCTATTATGATAATACTAGTGCAATAAACATTTCTAAGAATCCAGTCATGCATGCTAAGACTAAGAATATTTCCATAAAGTATCACTATCTAAGAGAACAAGTGCAAGAAAAGGAGGTAACATTGAAATATGTTCAATCAAAGGAAAAATTAGCTGATATATTCACCAAGCCATTATCGAAGAATACATTTGAGTACCTAAGACAGAGACTAGGGGTCCAACCCTTGTCTATCGGTCAGTAAGCTGACTAGGAGGTTGCACCAGCCTATACCAAATCTGTAGAAAAATCATGTTGATGCAAACACTGAGATGGAAAACAAAAAATATATCTTCACATAGCGAGGTACAAATCTACACTGAAAACCAGAGACATTGTACTACTGATGGATAGGGAAATTCAAGGAATATATTATGTAAAGAATGTACGATGATCAAAACAATGAAAAGTTTTTTTGTTTGGCATCGTTGTCAAAGGGAGAGATGATCTCATTATCACCAGGGGGAGATTATTCCATTATCATAAAAGGAAAGATATGATAAAGGGAAAGATTATCTAATTGATCAGAAAATATTATATTATTATCTATGAAGGTGAAGTTCCTGACAAATAGAAAGAAAGAGTTAATCAATATTCAAGGGAGAGAAATTGATTACATATGAAATATCCATATAAGGGAGAGAAGTAACAAAGGGAGAGTTCAGACAAAGAGAAAGATTGATGTCAAAGGAAAAAGAGATTATCAAGAAGAGGAACAACCAAGGGAGAGCACATATCAGAACAGAGACATCAGATGATAAATCTATCCAGTGAAGGGATTGAAGATTGAAGACAACCATTCTGCATGAAACAAATCTAATCTGTTTGTGAGCTTATTGGGAGCCAAACATTTGTAATAGTTACAATAGAAAAGCATGATGAAACTGTTATATTTCATATTGTATTAGTAATAGTATAGTATGATAATGTAGTATGTTTCCATCAATGACAAAGGGAGAGATTGATGACATGTAATTGATTGAATGTTTGAAGATGTTAAGTTGATCACCGAAATGTAGAAGGATAATGCAAGATATTAAATCACTTAATGGATTGTATTGTCATTGATGTCAACTTGATATAATCTAATTGGTTATAATCAAAGTGTTAAAGAATTTAGAATCAGAGAGAAAAATATTATGCTATCAGTAATCCATATTTAATAAAAGCATTCACAATGTGACTTCAAACATGGACGGTTGGTGGAAACCAAAGGACAAAGATCACTGAAAGTCAAGTCATAGTGATTCCCAAGAAAGAACACCGACGAGAAAAATCACAAGCATAACCGACGGCCAAAAACATAGTGTAAACTAATGGAGAAGCCCGAGGGGAACTGGAGTGTTGAATGAAGCTATCAAAGAGTTAAAACACCAAAATTAACTTGACTTTAGAAATGACAAAATATCTAGCTGGCAGAGCTAAATATGGACTTAACTGGTAGTTATCTTTGTTTTCATCGACAAGATAAATCCAAAGATAAGTAAAGGATTTAAAGCTATTTTTTCCAGTTGGCAAGAAGATCTCTACGAGATAAAATAGGAGTTTTTCTTTAAATCTAATTGGCGAGAATTGTGGATCATGCCAAGATCAAGAAAATCAAGAACCTAACAACGGTGATATCATGTCTATAAAGAGACAAATTAATTCATTATGAATTAAGGAGTGGGTGAATGAATGGAAAAAGGATGCTAAAGAGAAACTGATGAAGAAAAAATTTATACAGTCCTGATCAATCAAGATGTGGAAAGAGCTAAAGTTTTCTGCAGACATAGAGAAACAAAGCACAACATCAACGAATAGAATCAAAGTGGAGAAAAGGTATAAAAAGGGATATATTAATCAGATTAGTTTATGAGATTACAATAGATCTAAAAATCTGCAAGTATAAGTTGTATATGTGAACATATCATACTATTTCAATTTAACCATTGATTCAAAAAGTCTCTTAATCAAGCAGGATTTAAAGATCCTTTCTTTATTGAGATACATCCCAAGGAGTATCAAAAAGTTTGATCATGAAGATAGCATGAGATTCCAGATACCTATTGACAGGCCAAGTGAGTGTTTGATCAAGGAAGGTAGCATAGAGATGCTCGATATCAAGTGACAGACTAAAATTTTAAATCCTCTAACAAGGTCACACCTAACAATGTGTTTGTAACCTTTAATAGGGTTGGCTCTTCACCGAGCTCACTTCAGAAGAGTGAAAATTTTGGGTTATTGGTCCCAAGTGGTTTTTCCCTTAACAGGGTTTCCACATTAAAATTCCATGTGTCAATGTGCTTATGAGTCATTACTTTAGTGTTTTTCATTATTTCTAATTTGGATTGATCAGTATACTCTAGATAATTTACTATCTTTCGGTAAATTAACAAACTGCTATTCGGTAAACATACAGTAGAAGGTTTAACAAAGCATTCCGACCAGTAGTATTTTGGTAATAGTATTTGAAGGCATTCATCTTATAGGACTGAAGATAAATAGAGGCTTAATATTGTGGTACTAATTTTTTGGGTTGATTATTGGAATATTTTTAAGGCCATTGATTCACCCCCCCTCTCAGTTATTACTTATAGGTAGATGACAAGACAACTTAATACACAGTTTTGATGAGAAGTTTGAGATCACAGTTACATTTCACCGAGTTGAATTAAATGTTTGAAATTGTTGTTATATACATCTGGGAGAATTTAGGATTGTAGGATAATTGAGAACTAATTGATTCACCCCCCTCTCAGTTATCTAACAATTGGTATTAGAGCATAGAGTTCTTAGAAGGAAATTTTTAAAGGACTTAAGATAGATTTCACAAGATGTATAAGAGAGATGCACCGAAGATGAACAAGGAGAACTTCTCAACATGGAAGAGAAGAATGAGACTATACCTGTTAGGGATTGGAGATGATTTAACACTATACCTAGATAATGAATTCATCCTACCTACTGGACCTTTGACTATTGATTAGATGAAAGAGAAACATGAACACAACACTATGATGGTAGAAATTGCTTCTTCACTTACTGATGCTGAATTTGAGGATATCAAGGCATGTACATCAGCCAAGCAGATGTGGGATAAAATTGCACTAGTTTATGGAGGAGATGCAAATGTACAAAGAGATAAAGCTGAAATTCTCTAAGGAAAATTTGATGACATGATAATGACAGAAGGAGAGAACATAACATAGTACAGTAACCAAATCAAGGAGGTTGTGAATTTAATTCATGGAGTAGGTGGAACTATTTATGAAGACACTATTGTGAGTAAGATTCTTAGAACTTTATTGCCTATTTATTCTATAAGAGTCTCTGCAATACATGAAATGAGAGCAACACCTAGAAATAATATTACAATTGATAGCCTTGTTGGTAGATTGATTTCTTTTGAGCTGAAGAATTTTGACAACAGTGTTGTACCTACTATGGAATTTGCATTTATGTCTTCTCTAAAAATTAGTAAATCTGGTAAC
Source organism: Thuja plicata (assembly GCA_018584345.1). Classification (NCBI taxonomy): domain Eukaryota; kingdom Viridiplantae; phylum Streptophyta; class Pinopsida; order Cupressales; family Cupressaceae; genus Thuja; species Thuja plicata. The sequence goes on from MU224113.1 coordinate 1,301,217, forward strand.
AAACACATGATAAGAAATAACAATGGCAGTGACAGTGATGATAAAGAACTTGATGAACTTGAAGCATTAATGGTTAGAAGACTACACAAAGGTAAAGGAAGGTATAAAGGTAAACTACCTTTGATATGCTTTAATTATAAAGAAATTAGACACTTTGCTGCCAGATGCCCTAACAAAAAGAATGATGAAAGACATGAAAGATCCAATGATAGAAAAGATGATTGAGAATACAGAAGAAACTAACAGTATGACAGAAGAAATAACTGAGATTGCAAAGACAAAGGCAAGAAGGCATGTTACATTGTTGAAGATAAAGATAATGACACTAATTTTGATATTGAGACATTATTTGTAGCTTTGAAAGAAGATTCAGAAGAAGATGAAAGGTATGTTGAAACAACACTTATTTCTAAAGTTAGTAAGTATGACATTTGGGTTATTAATAGTGGCTACACACATCACATGGCTGGAGATAAAGGAAAATTTGAATTTCTTGAGCATTATAATGGTGGATCTGTTAGAATGGGAAATGATACACCTTGTCAAGTGAAAGGAAAAGGTACTTACTGCTAAAAAATCAAATCAAATGTGAGAATGCATATTGGGTGAAAGGACTTAATTATAATCTATTGATTATTACACAGTTGAATAACACAGGTCATCGAGTTGCATTTGAAAATAGAAAAGATAGAATCTATGATGAAACAAGAAAGTTGATCGACACTGGTGAACAATTAAAAGGTAATCAATTCTATCTTGACACTATTGAAACTACTTGTTTGATGGCTAAGAACGAAGATGTATGGTTATGGCATAAGAGGATTTGTCATGTAAAATTTGACAACATGGTTAAGATCAGTAAGAAAATAAAAGTTAGAGGCTTACTGAGCTTATCTAAACCTGACCATGTCATGTGCAAGAATTATCAAATGGGAAAAATGTCAAATTCTAGTTTTAAGAGAAAAATTATTTAATCTAATGATATTTTGGAGATATTTCATACAGACCTATGTGGACCAATGAGAACACAAAGTTATTATGGTGACAAATACTTCATTTTATTTGTTGATGACTACTCTAGAATGATGACTGTCATGTTTTTAAAAGAAAAATCTGAAGCATTTAAGATGTTTAAATGGTACAAAGCTAAAGTGGAAAAATAAAGTGGTAGAGAACTAAAATGTGTGAGATCTGATAGAGGAGGTGAATTTATTTCTGATGAGTTCACTAACTTTTGTAATGAGTATGGAATCAAGAGACGGGTCTCTGCACCAAGGACACCACAACAAAATGGAATTGTTGAAAGAACAAATCGATCAATTGTGGATTGTGCGAGAACACTGGTGATTGAAAAGAATGTTGCAAAAACATACTGGAGAGAATCTATAAGTAATACTGTATACACACTAAACCGAGTATAACTGAAAAAAGATACAAATAAGACACCTTATGAATTATGGTATGGTTATACACCTAATGTGAGTTATTTTAGAATATTTGGAAGTCGATGTTTATTCAGAAAGATGATAGAAATGGGAAATTTGATTCAAAAAGTGATGAAGGAATATTTCTTGGATATTCTACTAAGAGAAAAGCTTATAAATGTTTGAACAAGACTTCTAACAAGATCATTGAAACTAAAAATATAAGAGTTGATAAATTTGCTGAGAATAATGATGAGGAAAGCATGAAAGAACCTGAAGATTAAAATAAATTTTTCTACATGGAAGAATCAAACACTTTAGCTGAGAAGATACCTAACATTACTGTGTAATAGGGTAATGTTACCGAGCAATAGGAGGCACCAACCGAGAATCAGGAAAATGTTGCAATTGAAGATCATGATCAAGAACACAGTGAACCTACTGGAGAACATAGCAAAGAACAAAGAACTAAACATGTACTTGCAATATATGTAATAAGGAAAAATATGTCAGTTCAAATTTGCCTTCTCTTTTGTACCATAATCCCTCTTGGTGCTTCCAAAGTCTAACAGAATCACCTTAGATGTTCTTGCAAAATGAGGAGATAGGAGGTCCTTTTATAGTAAATCATCAAATTTGGGATTCAAATTTCATCAAGGCCGACCACAAGTATAAATCTTAGAGGAAAACCCCATCATTGGGATCTAGGAAAAATTTGCTGAGAATAATGATGAGGAAAGCATGAAAGAACTTGAAGATTACAATAAATTTTTCTACATGGAAGAATCAAACACTTTAGCTGAGAAGATACCTAACATTACCGTGTAATAGGGTAATGTTACCGAGCAATAGGAGGCACCAACTGAGAATCAGGAAAATGTTGCAACTGAAGATCATGATCAAGAACACAGTGAACCTACTAGAGAACATAGCAAAGAACAAAGAACTGAACATGTAATTGCAAAATATGTAATAAGGAAAAATATGTCAGATCAAATTTGCCTTCTCTTTTGTACCATAATCCCTCTCGGTGCTTCCAAAGTCTAACAGAATCACCTTAGATGTTCTTGCAAAATGAGGAGATAGGAGGTCCTTTTATAGTAAATCATCAAATTCGGGATTCAAATTTCATCAAGGCCAACCACAAGTATAAATCTTAGAGGAAAACCCCATCATTGGGCTCTAGGAAAAATTTGGGCCCAAAAGCCTAGGGACAAGTTGGCCAGTGACTTGTCCCAAGGGACAAGTCGGCTAGTTGACTTGTCCTAGGCAAAATGAGCTCAAATTTCATGGAAAAGTTAAGGAAGGTGAAAAGAAGTGGGCAAATAAAATGTAGGCTACTGTGATCAAGAATACCGAACATTCAAACCTTAAAATCACCAAAATGGGATCTAATAGGTTCTAGAGCATCCAATTATGAGTGCTAAATTTTTAGTAAAATACACATAATGAATTATTTGGCCATTAGCACCACACTATCATTATCCATGCATAATGACTTATTTGTCCATGAATAACCTATCACCCATCATTCTCATTTTATAATTACTTATTTGACCATCAACACCCTCTCAACCTTGAATGTGCCAATAAATTGATAGCTATCATTCTCCTTTCATAATAATTATTTGGCCATAAATACCCTATTATTCTCCTTTCATAATTAATTATTTAAAGGTCATCAACCTCCTTGTCACCTATAATTTCTTATTTTGGAAATCAATAGACATCTATCATTCTCCTTTTATAAATACTTATTTTTTCATCAAAACCCTATCATTCTCCTTTCACCCTATCATTATCCCTTCATAATTACTTTTTTTCCATCAAACTAATGATGAACTATAACTGATTGAATGTTTGAAGATGTTAAGTTGATGATCACTGAGATGCAGAAAGTTAATGCAAGACATTAAATCAGTTAATGTATTGTATTGTCATTGATGTCAACTTGATATATTATGATTGTTCATATACATATTGTCAAATAATTCAAATAACCAAAGAGATAAAGGTTATGTTATCAGTAATGCATAAAAGTTTAGTATACACCAAGTGACAACAAACACCAACGGACAGTGTACACCGACAGATAAAGAACCTTGAGAAGAGTCACGGTGATACCCAAGAAAGATACCCAAGAAAGATACTTGATAAAGCATTACCAAGCAAAACCAAAGTGATGCCCAAGTAGAACTAAAGGTCACAGTGTTTCCTGACGGACAAACAAACCCGATGGACAGAGATGCCCAAGGACAACTAAAGTCAAGACCAAGCAAACAAGGAGTTAAACACCGATCAGAACTGAAGTTAAAAAATGACAAAAGACTTAGCTGGTAGGAGCTAAATATAGAGTTAACTATTTGATTACATTGTTTTCATCAACCAATTAAAAGCTACAGATAAGTTGGATATTTAAATCATGTTTTATTCCAGTTGTCAAGAAGAAATATACGAGATAAAACTAAAGCAAGCTTTAAAGAAAGAATGATGAGATTTGCGGATCACGTCAAGAACAAGAATGACAAGGACTTAAAAATGGTGAAATCATGTCTATAAAAGAGATAAGATAATTCATTATGAAAGGATGGATGCTGAAGAGAATTTTGGTGAAGATAGAATTCTTCATACACACTTGATCATACAAGCTGAAGGATAGAGCTAAAGATTTCTGCAGACACCTAGCAACATAGAAGCACATCATTCATTGAGGAGAAAGAAGTGGAGCAAAGGAATATAAGAGAACATTGATCAGAAAGGTATTATGAGCTTACAATATATCTGAACATCTTGAAGATTAAGTTGTATTTATGTACATATCATATATTGTTTCAGTTTAACCATTGACTCAGAAAATCTTTTAATAGAGTAGGATCTAACCATCCTTTATATATTGAGATACATCCCAAGGAGTATCAAAAGGTTTCTCATGAAGATAGCATAGTGAAAAGATAGATATCAAGTGACAAACTATTATTTTTAAATCCTCTAACAAGGTCGCACTTAACAGTGTGTTTGTAACCTTTAACAGGGTTGGCTCTTCACCGAGCTCACTTTAGAAGAGTGAAAATTTTGGGTTACCAGTCCCAAGTTGTTTTTCCCCTAATAGGCTTTTCACGTTAAAAATCCATGTGTCAAATGTGTATATGGTTCATTGCTTTGATGTTTTTCTTTACACATTACTAAAACAAGATTGATCGGTAAACACTAAGTTATTTACTGTATTTCGGTAAAGACTAGACTGCTATTTGGTAAAGCTTTAGAAAAAGGATAAACAATATACTCCGAGCAGTAGTTATTTGATAAGATTATTTAAGGGCATACATCTTGTAGGACTGAAGATAACTAGCGGTTTATATTCATAGTATAAATTTTTGGGTTGATTAATTAAATTAATTTTTGAGGCCACTCATTCACCCCCCCTCTTAGTTATTCTAACGATTAGTATCAGAGCTTGTGTGCTTAGAAAGGGAGTTTAAAGACTCAAGAAAAAGATCAAAAGATGAGAAAAAGGGATGTGCCTAAGTTGAACAAGGAAAAATTTGCATCATGGAAAAGAAGGATAAGAATCCACCTATCATGTATTTGAAATGATGTTACTCAATACTTAGATACTGAATTTGTTTTACCTACTAGACCTCCAATAGTTGATCAATTGAGAGAAAAACATGAACACAATTCTATGATGATAGAACTTGTGTCCTCACTCTCTGATGCTAAATTTGAAGATGCCAAATCATGCACCATTGCAAAAAAAATGTGGGAAAAATTGAAGCTAGTACATGGAGGAGATAATAATGTACTAAGATCTAAGGCAGAAAGCCTATGAGGAAGGTTTGATGACTTAAGAATGAAAGAAGGAGAAAAAATCACACAATATAGCTGCAGAATCAAAGAGGTAGTCAATGCTATCTGAGGGGTAGGAGGTGTACTTGAAGAAGAAATAGTGGTAAGTAAAATTCTAAGAACCTTATTACTTGTTTATGCTATTAGAGTATTTGCTAGACAAGAAATGAGAGTAGTAGAAAATAACAATGTTACTCTAGATAGCTTGATTGGTAGAATTATTTCATTTGAGATGAATAACTTTGACAACAGTGTCTTACCAACTATTGAGTATGCATTCAAATCTTCTTTGAAAATAAGTAAATCAAGACATAAACACACTATGAGAAATGATAGTGATGACCAAGAACTTGATGAGATTGAAGCACTAATGGATAGAAGATTGCAAAGAGGTAAAGGTAGATACAAAGATAAATTACCATTGGTTTTTTTTTTTTAATTATAAAGAGATAGGACACTTTGCTGCTAGATGTCCTAACAAAATAAAAGATGACAAAAATAGTGATAGGTCATATGAAAAGAAGTTTGAAAAAGGTGATGACAGAGATTACCAAAGCAACCAATAATCTGACAGAAGAGATAGCCAAGACTACAAGGACAAAGGGAAGAAATCTTGTTACCTGATTGAGAACAAAGCTGAGAATACTGACACTGAATATGATGAAGATATTGAGGTGGTATTTGTTGCTATGAAAGATGATTTAGACGAAGAGAAAAGGTATGTTGAGACTGCATTCATATCTAAGGTTAGTAAAAATGATGTCTGGATTATTCATAGTGGTTGTACTCACCACATGATTGGAGATAAAGAAAATTTTGAAACTTTTGAATATTATAATGGTGGATTAGTAAGAATAGGTAATGACTCACCTTGTCCGATTGAAGTTAAAGGAACCATAATGTTGAATAATCTGATCAGATGTGAAAATGTATATTGGGTGAAAGGACTTAACAATCTATTGAGTGTTTCATAGCTGAATAACATAGGTTACTGAGTTGCATTTGAGAACAAAAAGGCAAAGATCTTTAATGAATTAGCAAGGTTGATCAGAACTGATGAACAAACAAAAGGTAACCTATTCTATCTTGATGATATTAACACCACTTATTTAATGGCCAGAAACAAAGACATATGGTTGTGGCATAAAATTTTATGTCATGTGAATTTTGACAACATGGTTAGGATAATCAACAAAAGGAAAGTAAGAGGCTTACCAAGCATGTCAAAACCCAACCATGTCATGTGTAAGAATTGTCAAAAAGATAAAATGATAAAGTCTAGTTTCAAGACAAAAACATACACGTCTAATGCTATTCTAGATCTAGTCCATATTGACCTATGTGGACCCATGAGAACTAAGAGCTACTATGGTGATAGATACTTCATTTTATTTGTAGATAATTATTCTAGAATGGTGATTGTTATGTTCTTAAAAGAGAAATCAAAAAATTCAAGATGTTTAAATGGTATAAAGCTATAGTTGAAAAGAAAAGTGAAAAAGAACTAAAATGCTTAAGATCAGATAGGGGAGGAAAATTTATTTCTGATGAACTCACTAAATTTTGTAATGAGCATGGAATTCAAAGATACGTTTCTACATCGAGAACACAACAACAAAATGGGATTGATGAAAGAAGGAACATATCCATTGTTGATTGTGCTAGAACACAGATGGTTGAGAAAGGCATCACTCAAACATTCTAGAGAGAAGCTATCAGTACTGATGTCTACACATTGAACAAAGTTCAATTGAAGAAAGACACCAATAAGACACCTTATGAGCTATGGTATGGACACACACCCAATGTAAGTTACTTTAGAATTTTTGGAAGTCAATGTTATATTTTGAAAGATGATAGAAATGGAAAACTTGACTCCAAAGGTGAAGAAGGAATATTTCTAGGGTATTCCACCAAAAGAAAGGCATATAAATGTCTTAACAAATCCTCTAACAAAATCATTGAAAGTGCAAATGTAAAAGTGGATGAATTTACTGAGAAAAATGATGAGGAAAGCATAAAAGAACCAGAAGAATACAATAAGATTGTCTATAGTGAATAAATTGACACTCTTCCTAATCAATAGTGTATCTCTCCCAAGCGACAGAATAAAGAACTCGAGCATCAGGCTGCAAACACCAAAAATTAAGATATTGCTCAAAATGATGCACTGAGTGATGGAGATCAGAATGAAGGTCAAGATGATGAACAAAATGATGAAAAAAGAGCTTAACCAGTACTTGCTAAGAATTTCAGAAGACACCATCCACAGAACCAGATCATAGGAGACAAAAAGGCTGGAATGAGAACAAGAAGTAAGTCACTAAACACTAGATGTTTAATTTGTGATTTTGAGCCTAAATCTATTAATACTGCACTTGAAAATGAAGAATGGGTCAGTGCTATGAATGAAGAGATAGAGTAGATTGAGAAGAAAAAAACATGGACATTAGTAACTAGACCGGATGACAAGAATGTCATTGGTACCAAATGGATATTCAGAAACAAGCTAAATGAGAATGGAGAAGTCACAAGGAACAAAGAAAGATTAGTATGCAAAGGGTATGCACAACAAGAAGGTATTGAATATGGAGAAACCTTTGTACCCATTGCTAGAATAGAAGGAGTTAGAATTATACTTGCTTATGCTTCCTACAAAGGATTAAAGGTATATCAAATGGATGTCAAGTCTGCATTCCTAAATGGAATACTAGAAGAAGAGGTATACAATTGAAAAACCAAAAGGGTTTGTTGATCCTAACAAGACAAACATGGTCTCTATATTACACAAAGCCTTGTATGGATTGAAACAAGGACCGAGAGAATGGTATGAAATACTTCACTCCTATCTCATAAGTATTGGATTTATAAGAACAAGTGAAAATAGTAATCTATATTTAAAGGAAGATACTGATGATAAAATTTTGATTGCTGAAATATTTTTTGATGATATAAATTTTGGAGGTAATGATATGTTATGCAAATAATTTTCTGATGAAATGAGAAAAGAGTTTGAGATATCAATGTTTGGGGAGATCAAATTCTTTCTTAGTTTATAGATTCTTCAACAGGATGCATGAATATACATCACACAATCCAAATACATCAAGGAAGTTCTCAAGATATTCAAGATGGAGGACTCCAAGATAGTTGAGACACCTATGGCAACCAGATGCAAGATGACAAAGGAAGACAAGTCAATCAAGGTAAATCAGACCCTATATAGATCTATGATTGGAAAACTCATGTATGTTGTTCATACTAGACCATATATAGCACATGCATTTGGAATAGTTGTAAGATTCTCTGCTAATCCAAAGGAATCACACATGAATGTTGTTGAAAGAATTATGAGATATCTAAAGAATACCAAAGACTATGGCTTATGGTATAAAAGAAGGAAAATTTGAGATTCAAGTCTATACAGATGCTGATTGGGATGGAAACTTAGATGATAGAAAGAGCATAATAGGAGGAGCATTCTTCATGGGTGACAGACTTGTCACATGGATAAGTAAAAAGAAAGGATGCATCTCACAATCTATTGTAGAAGGAGAATATGTGACTTCTGCTACAAATTGCTCTAATATTGCATGGATCAAGCAATTACTGGAAGGTAAGAATATGAAAATTCTTGAACCAGTGATTATCTATTGTGATAATACAAGCACAATAAACATTTCAAAGAACCCTGTCATGCATGCTAAGACAAAGCATATCACTATCAAGTATCATTACTTAAGAGAATAAGTGCATGAGAAAGAGGTGATACTAGAATATGTTTAATCCAAGGAGCAATTAGCAGACATATTCAAAAATTCATTACCTAAAGATACATTTGAGTACTTTTGAAAGAGACTAGGGGTCTAACCCTTGTCTATTGGTCACTAAGCTCACTAGGAGGCTGCATCAGCCTGCACATAATCAAAAGATCATTCATGTTGATGCAAGAAAAGAGATGGACTAAAAATATATATCATTACACAGCAAGGTACTTATCTACACCAAACACCAGAGTTATTGTATTTCCAATGGAGAGGAAATTCAAGGAATATATTAGAGAGAGAGAGAGAGAGATACAGAGAGAGAGAGAGAGAGATTTAGTTTGGCATTACTGTCAAAGGGAGAGATGACTTAAGGGAGAGATCATATCCATATGAAATATCTATCAAAAGTATTTAAAAGGAGAGATGTACTTAATGAATATGGAGAGAAATATATTTATGTCAAAGAGAAAATAAATATCCATCAAGGAGAGAAACAGTCAAAGGGAGAGAAAATATTAGAAGAAGATTCAAAGAAACATCCATCTAAGGGAGAGAATTGGAAAAGTTAACACTACATATCTATCCATAAAAGGGAGAAGAGATGCTACAACAAAGGGAGAGACAGAATCAAAATTTTCTACATCTATCTAGTGAAGGGAATACAAAATGAAGAAAATACTCTACAAGAATCAAATCTAAGCTAGAAGAGCTTATCGAGAGTCAGACATTTATATTGGTTATAGAAAAATAATTTTTGTAGAGATTGATGAACTACAAATGATATATTTCATATTGTATTAGTATTATGTAGTATGTTTCCATCAATGCCAAAGGGAGATATTGATGAACTATAATTGATTGAATGTTTGAAGATGTTAAGTTGATGATCACCGAGATGCAGAAAGTTAATGCAAGACATTAAATCAGTTAATATATTGTATTGTCATTGATGTCAACTTGATATACTGTGATTGGTCATATACATATTATCAAAGACTTCAAAGAACCAAAGAGATAAAGGTTATGTTATCAGTAATGTATAAAATTTTAGTATACACAAAGTGACAACAAACACCGAAGGACAGTGCACACCGATGGATAGAGAACCCCTAGAAGAGTCACAGTGATACCCAAGAAAGATACCTGAGAAATCATTACCGAGCAAAACCAAAGTGATACCAGAACATAACTAAAGGTCACAGTGTTTCGTGACAGACAGATAGACAACCCTAACGGATAGAGATGCCTAAGGAAAACTAAAGTCAAGACCGAGCAAACAAGGAGTTAAACACTGATTAGAACTAAAGTTCAAAAATGGAAAAATACTTAGCTGGTATGAGCTAAATATAGACTTAATTATTTTATTACATTGTTTTCATTGACCAGTTAAAAGCTACATATAAGATAGAGATTTAAAGCATGTTTTATTCCAGTTGTCAAGAAGAAATCTACGGGATAAAACTAAAGCAAGCTTTAAAGAAAGAATGGAGAGATTTGTGGATCACGTCAAGAAAAAGAAAGACAAGGACTTAGAAATTGTGAAATCATGTCTATAAAAGAGACAAGATAATTCATTATGAAAGGAGGGATGCTAAAGAGAATTCTGGTGAAGATAGAAGTCTTCATACAGACCTGATCATACAAGCTGAAGAATAGAGCTAAATATTTTTGCAGACACCAAGCAACAAAGAAGCACAATATTCACCAAGCAGAAAGAAGTAGAGAAAAGGAATAGAAGAGAACATTGATCATAAAGGTATTATGAGCTTATAATAGATCTGAACATCTACAATATTAAGTTGTATTTATGAATATATCATATACTATTTAAGTTTAACCATTGATTCAAAAAATCTCTTAACAGAGTAGGATCTAACCATCCTTTATATATTGAGATACATCCCAAGGAGTATCAAAAGGTTTCTCATGAAGATAACATAGTGAAATTCTAGATATCAAGTGACAGACTATTAGTTTTAAATCCTCTAACAAGATCGCACTTAACAGTGTGTTTGTAACCTTTAACAGGGTTAGTTCTTCACCGAGCTCACTTTAGAAGAGTGAAAATTTTGGGTTATTGGTCCCTAGTGATTTTTACCCTAACAAGGTTTCCACATTAAAAATCCATGTGTCAAATGTGTATATGGTTCATTTCTTTGATGTTTTTCTTTACACATTACTAAAACATGATTGATCGGTAAACACTAAGTTATTTATTGTATTTTAGTAGACTAGACTACTATTCGGTAAAGCTTAAGAAAAAGGATAAATAGTATACTCTGAGCAGTATTTATTTGATAAGATTATTTAAGGGCATACATCTTGTAGGAATGAAGATAACTAGAGGTTTATATTCATGGTATAAAGTTTTGGGTTGATTTTATGGATTAGTTTTTGAGGTCACTAATTCACCCCCCCCCCCCNTTTTTGAGGTCACTAATTCCCCCCCCCCCCCCACTCTCAGTTATTCTAACACCTAAAACCATTTCATTCTCCTTTCACCCTATCATTCACCTCTCATAATTACCAATTTGATCATCGACCACCCTATCAACTATAATTACTTATTTGGCCAATAAATAGATACCTATCTTTTTCCTTTTGTAATACTTATTTAAGGCCTTTCTCCTTTCATAATACTTATTTGGCCATTTTCCTTTCATAATACCTATAATGACTTATTTGGTAATTGGAAATTAGGAAACTTATTTGGCCAAGAAATACATACCTTTCTTTTTCATTTTCATAATACATATATGACCATTACACCCCATCATCATATAAACAAACCTATCACCTTTCATAATACTTATTTGGCCATCAAAACCCTATAATTCTCCTTTAAAATAACATCTACCATTGTATCACCTTTAATGACTCACCCTATCTTTCAAATAAGATCAACCACCCTATCACCTATAATTTTACTTACCCTATCTTTAAAATAACATCAACCACCCTATCACCTATAATGACTTACCTTATCACTTATAATTATTTGGAAGTTGGAAACTTTGTTTGCCAATTAATAGATACCTATTATTCACCTATCATTCTCCTTTCATAATATTTATTTGGCCATCAACACCTTATCATTCTCCTTTCAAATAACATCAACCACCCTACAATCTATACTAGAAAATAATATTTTTCATAATACTTATTTATCCATCACAAACTATCACCCTATCAAATAAATTTACTTTTTTTTTCCATCAACACCCTATCATTCGCCTCCTTTAATAATTTCTTATTTTTCCATTAACCACCCTTTCACCTATAATTACTTACCCTATCACCTATAATAACTTATTTGATAATTGGAAACTTGTTTGATAATTGAAAACCTATTTGGCCAAAAAATAGATACCTATAATTATCCTTTTCATAATACTTATTTTTTCATCACACCTTATCCCACGATCAACTAACCCTAATTATTTGGCCATCAACCACCCTTTCACCTATAATAACTTACCCTATCACCTATAATGAATTTTTTGGTAATTGACAACTTATTTGGCCAAAAAATATATACCTATTATTAAAAGGTTATTTGGACATCACACCCTATCCTCTATCAACCAAACTTATTTGCCCATCAAATCCCTAGCATTCACCATGTCATCCATAATACTTATATTGCCATCAAATCCTGTCAATCACCTATCATCCATAATACTTTTTTGGCCATCAACAATAATGACTTACCATATCACCTAAAATAACATATTTGAAAATTGGCAACTCCTTTGGCCATTAACACCCTATCATTTATAATAATTATTTGCCCCTATCATTCATTACTTGGCCATAAACAATGATGACTTACCACATCACCTAAAATGACTTGTTTGAAAATTGGAAACTCCTTTGGCCATTAAGACCCTATCATTTATAATTATTATTTCCCACCTATCATTCATTATTTGGCCATCAACACCCTATCATTATTAATACTTATTTTGTATTTTCATAATTAGTTATTTGACCATCAACCACCCTATCACCTATAATAAATTATTTGGGAATTTTTAACTTATATGGAAAAGATATAGATACATATCATTCTCCTTTTCATAATACTTATTTAGGCACTACATCATTGTTGGAAATGAGATAAGTAACTGAGAGGGGAGGGGTGAATCAGTAAATACAAAACAAATCATTTGTCCCTTAGATGTTTTAAATACTTTAACAATGTTACTCGGTTAATTAAGATATTCTTATGTAACTCGGGTATCAAAGTAATCTTTATAATATCTAATGCAGTTATACTTTAGAGATTTAAGTGCAGAAACATAAAGCATGAAACAAATAACATATACATAGGTGACACCAAGATTTAACATGGAAACACAATATGGGAAAAACCACCAATGTAACTAGTTAACTATTTTTCACTCTTCTGAAGTGAGCCCTGTTAGGAGCCAACCCTATTAAAGGTTACAATAACACACTATTAGGTGTGACCTTGTTAAAGGATTTAATCAGCCTATGAGGAGTGGCCTTGTTAGAGGTCTTCAACACTTCAACATAGAAATGCTACCTTGTGAGAGGATTTAAAAAAATACTATTAAGTCTACTTTGTTAAGAGATTTTAGATCACTGCTACAATTGCTAGAAAGTAATAATGAATTGACCTATATGTGTAAGCAACTGTCTTTTCTGATTCAGATCTCTGTTCTAATTATAACTGGATCCTTGCTGATCAGATGTTCTATTGCAGCTCTGAGTGATCAGTACTCAATTAGAATCCTGTCTGATTTCACCTTCACTCTTCATATCATAGAATTCCACACTTCTTCTTTCTCTTCTTACTATCACCTTACTCACATTCAATCCAAAATTGACCTTTCATTTATATGGTAAGCCCTGTCAAGTCATCTTGAATATACTTCTAATAATAAATCATAATTCAGTCGACCTCATATAACCAATTAATTATAGAATATAAATCACTGTTAGTCGACTGCCACTGAATGCCTAACCAAGACTTAAATTCCTGAGTGACTTAGTAAACACTGCACTTCCTTCAATGCCCTACTAAAATTGGTCAACACTAAATAACTCATTTTGTTCACCAACTGTGCTCGGTCTAAATATAGACATTTGTGTAACATAACTATATAAGTGTAAATACATGTGTAGCATCAATGAAAATACACAATTGAATAATTGTCTTCAACAATCTCCCTCTTTGGCATTGATGGAAACACATGTCATACTTCAAATAATTGTAGAGAAACAAAAAAATTTATTAATGTCTTTAGCTTCATTTTATTAATGTCTTTAGCTTCATTCTAATTCTCATCCAAAAAATCCCTCTTACTGTATTCTTACTATATTATAGAAAACTCTCCCTCTTTGACAACAGATGCCAAAGACACCATCTCCACAAATATCAATAGTCAGTACTATTTCACTTTGTAATTTTAATGTACCCGAATGTACAAATTCATCTGTAATGTGCTTTGATGTACTTGCATCAATTGATAGGTATTCACTGTCGCTCAGGTTGATTCATCACTAAACTATATTTTAGTGAGCTTCAGCTAGGGGAAGCACCCCTAGATTTATTCTAAGATACAAGAATGCATCCTTAGTTAAAGGTTTGGTGAATATGCCTACAACTTGTTCTTTGGTATTCACATATTCCAGCCTTACTTCTTTATTTTGTACCAATTCCCTGAAAAAAATGATACTTTATTAATATATGCTTGGTTTTGGTGTGCATCACAGGATTCTTTGAAATGTTAATGACACTGGTGTTGTTATAGTAGATAATAACTAACTCTTTTAATTCTTCCTTCATTCCTGATAACAACTAGTTGATCCATATGACGTTTGAACAGTTCACTACTGTAGCAACATATTCTGCCTCTACTGTAGACTGAGAGATACTATTTTGTTTCTTGCTAGTCCATGATACTAACCTCTTTCCAAGAAAGAAAGATCCAACACTGGTGCTTTTCCTATCATCTACACTTCCACCCAATAAGCATCAGTGAATGCCTTTAAATAAAAGTTTCCAACTTTCTTATACCATAAACCTGATGAGATGTAACTGATTGAATGTTTGATAATGTTAAGTTGAAGATGATGCAAAACATTAAACTAGTTAGTGGTTTGTATTTTCATTGATGTCAACTTAATATCATCTATATGGTCATATACATAATGCCAAAGACTTCAGAGAATCAATGGAATAGAGGTTATGCTTTCAGCAATGCATAAAAGTCAAGTATTCACTAAGTGACAGACCACACCGACAGAGTGCACACTATCGGTAAAGACAGAGATAAAGTCACAGTGTTTCCTTACAAGCAAGAAGAAAGTGTTGCCCGATGAGAAAGAAGACAGTGTTTCCTGACAAGAAAAATCCAATGATGCCCGACAGATGGAGATCCCGAAGCTAACTGAAGTTATACTGACAAAACTGGCAGTTGTCACTGATGACAAACTACATAATTGTCCGATAGAACAGAGAGATCAGAAAATGACAAAATATCTAGCTGGCAGAGATTAAGGATAGACTTAACTAATTGTTTTATTTGTTTTATTCAACCACAATTAAGCAATTGATTTATATAGTTGGCAAGAAGACAACTACGAGATAAATCAGGAGTTAAAACTGTAAATCAAATTGGCTGGATTGTTTTTCACACCAAGAATCAAGAATCAAGAATCAGAAATAAAGGAATATCATGTCTATATAAGAGACAAGCATAATTAATTTCCAAAAAGAAATTAGATACATGGGGGAGTGAATTGAAAGAAGATGCTGAAGAGAAACTGGTGAAGGATAAACTTCATACAATCCTGATCAATCAAGCTAAGGGAGAGCTAAAGAATTCTGTAGACACTGACGAACAGTGAAGCACAACATCACAGAGTAGAAAGTGTGAAGCACAAAGGAATTGAATTGATACATTGATCAGAGAGGTATTTTACGTAAATAGATTTGAATATCTACAATTCAAAGTTGCATTAGAAACAGGTCATTGTGTTTTTGTTTAACCATTGAAGCATCAAGTCTCTTAACAGAGCAGGGCTTAACCATCTTCTATAATTGAGTTATGTCCTAACAGATTGCCAAAAAGTTTGATTCATGATAGTAGCATCGGTCTTACCTAAAGCCTTTTGATAGTCTAAGAAGGAGGTTGATTCAAGGATGGTAGTAAGATTAGCATAAAGCCTATTGACAGTCTAAAGGTTGATTCAAGGATGGTAGCATAGATGCCAGATACTAAGTGACAACCTATGTATA
>MU224113.1:1317573-1361467 GCA_018584345.1 Thuja plicata
TACTAAGTGACAACCTATGTATAAAAATCCTCTAACAAGGTCACACTTAACCATGTGTTTGTAACCTTTAATAGGGTTGGCTCCTAACAGGGCTCACTTCAGAAGAGTGAAAATTTGGGGTACCAGTCCTAGTGGTTTTTTCCCTTAATAGGGTTTCCACATTAAAATCCATGTGTTATGTGTGTATGGTTTATTACTTTATTATTTTACATTTCACATATGCATTTTTGGATTGATTGGTTTACTCTGCATATTTACTGAGCTTCGATAAATAAGTTTTATTGCTTATCGGTAATCAAGGAGAATAAGGAAAGACAAGGTAAACTGACAGACAGTTAATTATTTCAAGTATTTCAAGGCATACATCTTGTAGGGGCTTAATAATCTGAGGTGTATTGATTTGTGGATTAAAGTTTAAAGGATAAATTTTTGAGGCCATTGATTCACCCCCCCTCTCAGTTATTACTAAAAAAACCATAGTCTTCAGTACCCTTGAGATATCTCAGAATTATTTTTATTTCCATTAGGTGATTATCTCTGGGATTAGTTGAGAATGTTTCAACAATACCAACTACCAATGCAATATCAGGTCGGGTGTGAACAACATATTGCAATTTTCCAATCATGGATATGTAGTTGGTATGATCTACCTCCTTTGAATCATCATCTTTAGACAATTTTTGTCCGGTACACATGGGTGCTCCAATAGGTTTGGAATCTTCCATACCAAATTTATTAAGTATCTGTTGATGGGGTTTTGCTGATCGGGTCCGCTAATAGTCATAAGTTGTCACAGGGTACCAGGGGTATCGGCCAACTCCACCTGCAAAGGTTATCCAGGGAAGTTAGATTCCCCAGGCCTCCAAGCACCTGGGTGTCGGGTCATGAAGGTGCGGGGCTCAGTTGGGAGAGGTGACTATTATCGAGGGGGATAGCTGGTTTCTTCAACTCATTCTCTCTGGAGATTCAGTAAGGTGAGGTTCCTCCAAGCACTCTACACTTAGAAAACAAAATGAAAAAGATCCTGCAGGGTCAGAAGTACTTCATCTAACTATAGTCATGCTTAAACATTCAAAACATCAATAATGCTCTGATATACTACACTAAATACCGAAGAAATACACAATCGTCAGCTAGTATTTTATCAGTAGCAAGGGAAAAAATGTCATTAATCTACTTGACATATCAGAGCAAATGACATAAAGAACATGAAACATAAAATATCATTAACTCAGAAGTTTGAATGCCAATCAACATCATCGCAAAGAATTCTCCCTTCTTCATTAATGTTTCTTCCAGCAAGCATTGGTGCGTGATACAATGGTGGCTCCAGGGGAGCATCTAACTATTGGAAAGTGAAACAATGGAGCATTGAGCTCTGCAACTAAAATGAAAATTCACTTTTTCTATTACTGTGGATAGAAAAATCATCAATTTCGCCGACCCTTGGAAATGGGCTAGTCTTACTATTTATACACATTTTCTTCTAACCCTAACCCTAACCCTATTTTACATCATGTTTCAATAAAATACAATATCTGGGGGCTGGTACTACCTACGCCACCCTACAAGAGACCTTGAGACAGAATAGACCTGACATGTCAGAAGAATGAGACAAGAATATATAGTGGAAGAATTAGCCTTGAGAGGAGAGCTAGAAAAGAGAAAGAAGAAATTAGATCCTTGGGGATCGAGGCTACATGCCTCATAAATGGGAAATGTGGCACCTTGTCTCCAATGTGCCAGGTGTACCTCTGAAATGGCACCTCGAGAAGACCATCTGTCAAAAAGCCAAGTGTTGATCTGATGCCCCCTTGATGTAGCTAACTACCTTCTGACAGCCTTTATTAACCACTTCTGAAAGTGACCGGTCGGCCTCGGGGACCGGGACACGGATCACTTGAAAGAATACAAAATTTGGGATCCGAGACTCCGGGATCTGGGAACTTACGTTCTGAAAGAATAAAGAATATAAAATGTTTGGATTTTCTCCAGCCTCTAGAGAAACTTTATGATTTCTTGTTGTCATTGAATGTTTGGAGAAGGCGGGAGATTCCATCCTGATCAATCTCTTTAAGGTAGGACCGGCGGTACTTAGCCGCCTCAATCTGTTCTCCAAGCTCTGGAACATTATCCTTGAACTCATCAGCCATTTTTGCTGCATCATGACCACTAAGGATTATGTGAGTTAGCCCCATCATTTGGGTCTCATCCAGTCCCTCTAGAGATTGGTATTTAGACTCCATTAATTCATCAAATTCTCCCAGGACGTATTCCTCCGGGGTGCACGTATCGATGTTGAATGGGTCTGCTCTAAAGACCTTTGTCACAAATGCCTTGTACATATTTGTAGAATATTGCACTATGTTGAATTTGTCGTACAGAGCCCCTACCAGTTGCTTGAGCACCTCCAATGTGAGGTCAAGTCTGGAGTGTTGGGTTCTCACGAAGTCAAATGATTCTTCTCCCAGAATCTTAGATTCTGAGACCATCTCTTCCCTGAGGTTGAGGAGCTCTTCCAGCTCTACCTTCCAAGCCTCATAATTTTTTAGGTCACCCTCCCATATATTAAGAATAGTCTCTGCCTGATGCAGAACATTTCATGCCGCATACAAATCCAGGAGGGTGGATACTAGGAAACGCCGGTGTTTCCTACTTGCAAAGCGACCCACTCATCGACCGCTTGGGCCTTTTTCTTCAGTGCTTAGAGGGATTCAATGTCACTTTCCAATAATGGTGCATCAGACATGGAGGCCTCTAGAGGAATGGCCCTGATGGGTCAGACCAGCTCAGTAAGCGACCCCATGAGGTTTGCTATCTTTTCCTTCTCTGCTTTGAGCCTTTTGGCCTCCTTTTCATAGCTGGCTTCCATCGCCCTGGCCGCTTCTTTTAACAGGTCCACTTCACCCTGTTTACCTCTCTTTCCTAGTGATATCTCTATGATATCATAATCTCTAGCCTCTGTTGTTTCCGCATCGGTGTTTGGGGGAGGTGTTGCAACGACAACAACTGTTTCTCCTCCCGGCTCGGTTCAAAGAGTATGAACCATCCAGGCTTTCTTGGCCTTTGGTGGTTCTTGGACCTGGGCCATCATCTCAGCTAGGGAGATCTCTTCTTTCTCTCCACTAACCACTGAGGTGGCAGGGGTGGCTTGTTCACCAAAGTCTATTCTTTTGGTTCTTCCCTGGTGCCTTGTTGTTGTTCCTCCTTAGTGGTGTGGGTCTCACCTGCCCCTTTTTCTTTGTTCTGGGTTTCATCAGGAACATTTCCCCTGGTGACGTCTATCTCTTCCGCCCTATCCTCTATATCT
The DNA here is from genome assembly GCA_018584345.1 of Thuja plicata. Taxonomy (NCBI): domain Eukaryota; kingdom Viridiplantae; phylum Streptophyta; class Pinopsida; order Cupressales; family Cupressaceae; genus Thuja; species Thuja plicata. The sequence continues at coordinate 1,320,884 of MU224113.1, forward strand.
CTAGCCTTGTCTAGACCTTCATCGGTTGTCCCAGGGGATTCCTCCTCTTATTCTTGTATTTCTTTGGCCTCAGTTGCCAGGATTTCTTCTTATTTTGATATATCTTTTGGAAGTAGGGGAGGTACCAGGCCAAGATTCAGCGTTTGCACCGCTGTTATTACCTGACCAAAAGTTTCTCCTGGGAGTGCGCTTGGAACATGGTGGCTAAGGTTACAGTTGCTCTCATAGGTCTGGTTCCCTTAGCAGGTGCTGCTTGTTCATTCTTCCCTTGTTGGTCCACCCCCAAGTCTTGCCTATCTGGAGCCTCGGAGGCAATCTCTGGCTCTATTTCCTTTTCTCCTTCCATTTTCTCCTGCTCCTGCACAGTTATTTGTTCCTTAGCCTCTTTTTCTGCTGGGACTTCAACCTCCTGCTCGATGCCCCCCTATAAATTACCGAATTCATAAATTGAAAAAACATCATCAAAATCATCCTATGGAGGAGGGTTGTCCGGGGCATCGGCGGGTTCTGCTTCCTTCTCCAGCTCTGGGGAGTCAAAAGAGAGGATTTCAACTTGTGGGGCCTGGGACACCCCTAGCTCTGGCTCTTTCTTAGGCTTAGGGTCAAGCCTTGTTCTCTGGGTAATCAAGGGTGTGCCCGCATCCCTTGCTATTGCTTGTTCTTCCAGATCCACCCCTATTTCCTTAACCATTAAGGCCGCCAGTGAAGGGGAGGATGGAGGATGAACAGGTCTAGCCATGAGCATCGGGGTAGCCAGCCGTGTGATTAGGTTCTCCCTCATTTGCTGGGAAGCTGCTACCGATTGCCTTATCTATTCTTTAATGGGGACTTCTTTCATAGGAGGAGTTGTATCTATTCCTTTTCCTTTATCTACTCTCTATGAAGAAGTCCTGGCCCCTGGAGTTTCTTTTGGTACTAGCTGGGCTACTCTTCGGACACTCCCGGGGCACATCCTTTTAAAGTAAGTGTGGCTACACTCAACCACCACAGGGGTGAAGTCCTCAATAGTGGACCCCTCCTGGGCATCCTAATTTACTGGTGGGAGAGCCATTATATTGATCCCCTTTTCTTTGTACTGGGGATCGATCGTGGGGCCGGCATTTGAGAAGTCCTCCGGGAACCTCTAAAGCTTCAATCTTTCCATCATGCCTACCGTCATCCTGATGTAGTACCGGTTCTGCACCTCCATGTCATCCTAGAAATCTTCCCAAAAGTCCTCCATATGGTATTGATGGGGCTCTGAAGCCTGAGGAAGTGCCGCTATATTCTTGTCGTACAGATCAAAATTCTTCCGCGTCAAGTAGAACTCTGCCAAGTTATAGCTTTTCATCTCATTGTCTGCTTCTTTAGCGGTGGCCAGGCTGCATGAATAATTCCCACAAGTGATTGGGAATGGGATATTGGTCACCTTCTTCAAGGCAAAGAAGGCATGTAGCTCCATTATCTGCCTGCAAAATTCCAGCAGGACTATCTTGTCCCCACAGTGCTTGGATAACAAGTAGGGTTTTCCAGAGAAGTCGGTCACCCTTATATATGTATGCTGCTAGTATTGAATATAGTAGTGTCTATAACTCTAGACCAAATTCATCACCTCTGTGGTCAGGCGGTATGCTTCATCCCGGGTGGGTGTGATCAGGTGGTAGTAAACAAATGCATCGTTTACTCTACAGAAACTGGGGAAAATGGCCTCCGATTGAATCTGTGGGAAGTAATCCCATGGGGCCTTTTGATCCGAGCCAAGCCCGAGGATGCCATCTATGAGTAGCCCATGGGCATGGGGCCTCTACTGTGCCAGGGCCCAGAAAACATAAGAAGTCATGTAAAATTTCTTCTTCTTGGCCAGTTGGAGGAACTGGGAGTCAACGTGGTTTGAAATTATAGCCTCCCAGTCGAAAAACTCCCCAGCGGTACTTATACCGAGCAAGAAGTAGTACATCCACCTGGAGAATCCTAGGCATGCTATTTCCTGAAGACTCACCATAGTGCTATTATCCCCATCTGGATGCTTTCCTTGAATTCAGACCTGGGGATCTCTAGCTTCATTTTTTTGGGGTCCCTCTTCAGGACTTTGAGCTAATTGTTATTTATATAAATACGGGTTGCCTCCTCCAATTGCTTGAATTGGGCCAAGGCATCAAACCAGGTGACTACGATTGGCTTGGCGAATTATGGGATTCCCAAATCCCTCTGGAAGGTATCAGGGTCAAGAGACACTAGAGGAGTGGGGTACCCTGTTGAATCCAGAGGTGCGAGCATAACAGCCCAAACAGATGAGTTGTAAATAGCCGAAAGTGTGAGAATAAGCTCTGGTGACTGCACCAAGCATGGGAAGAAAGCTTCCTTTAGGATCCCAAAGTTACCAATTTTGATGGCCAAAGGATCTCCAGCCTGTCGTTGAATGTACATGACTTTGACCAAGGCTGACATTTTGGGCCAGGTTCCGACGCTGGTGTCGATAAAAAGCTGGACCTTTGACTCAATCTTTGAGCCTGTGATGACTCCATCCTTAATGTATTTCAGGCTTAAAGGCATCTTCTCCAAAGCCTTCTCCAATTTAGAATTTACTGATGCCTTGGTGCTTGCTGTAGATGGAAGTTCCAGACTTTTGGGCGATGAGGATGCAGACACTTTAGACATGTTTGAAAGTGTATCTGGTAAACCTGCAAGGCAAAGTGACCATCAGAACGCATTAATAAATAAATACTTCAGGGTCCGGAGATCTTACCACCGTGATGTTTTCTTTCCCTAAAAAGTTAGTTTTATTCAAAAACTCTAGAAAGCATATATATTATGAACTTGGGAATTTGATTGACCATCTGGGTCTGAGAATTTTATCACATTTGGTAAGAAGGACATGCGATGGATGATGGTAGGAGACCTGGAGCCTAGAGAAGTAACTGTTGGTGAAGATGTGCAAAAAAAAGGCAAACTGTCAGGCCTACATGGGCGCCACGTGGGTGGATAATAAATAGGATTTATGGCAATGACGGCGGAGCCAACTGTCTAAATGCACAAAAAGTGAAGGCCACTTGGACAAATTTAAATGCGCACATGGGACATAAATGAGGGCTAGGCTGGTTTTATGGAGGAGAGAGAAAACTTCTTGTTTGAAACCGGTCGAGAGCCGAGTTTCAAACAGGTGGTATTCTGCTCGGAATGAGCTTACAGGCAGAAAACCAATGACATGGGAAACTTGGTGAGCTTACTAAACTACCCGAAAGGATATACAGAGGATATACATTGGAGCTGAGGGATATATACATGGGGAATAGAGGCATATATAACAAATATACACTAAAATTACACATACACACCACATTTACACATATATACATCGCAGAATGAATATCTATAAGAAGCTCAGGAAAACACAGACTATTTACATCTTCCTACACTATTTACAGGCTAACTACACCTGCAAAGAGGGCGGACAACCCTCTAGCAGAGCCGGCCCACCAACAGGTGGCAAAACCAGAAAGAAACAAAAATGAACAAAATAGAAGAAAGAGGCAAAGACAACCAAAAACAGAAAGAAAATAGAACCAGACAAAAGGAAAGTCGAAGGGAAAAGAGGCACCCACCTGAGAACATAGAAAGGAGAAGGAAAGAATCCTCCACGAAAGCTCTGCAATAGCTACAACTGCCAAATGATCAAAACCCACCACTACAAAGCACTCATAATCACTCAAAAATGATGGAAGTATTTAGCACTGGATTAACGTTAAATCTCTACAAATCACTCTGATTGCTTGAGTGTTTAAATCGCAGTAGATGTGAAAATGATAGGTAACTTCTATTTATACCCACGGTAAAAAGCAATCCACCTTTCTATCAGCAAACTCCAGACAGATAGACCTCTGGACTCCAGGCCTAGGGATTCCCTGTGATGATATCACCTTAAGAAAAGAGAATATCGTGGCGAAGAATCCCGGAGTCTAGAATCTGGCTCCTGATTAAGGATAACAAACTCTGGGGAAGAAAACAAAACACAACTGTGGGGAAGAAAACCCCAGAGAAAGAAAACAAAAGGAGAAAGACAAGGCAAGAACCGAAAGAAAAAATAAAAAAGGGGGACCCAACATTTTGCACACAAAATGTAGGGATGGGGATGTAGGGCATAACAAATGGTAACTATCTAGGACAAATACCTTAGCACATTTGAGAACTACAGGATCTTTGGTTAGCAACACTAGAACAAGTTACTACTCAAAGTATCTGACAAGCAAAGAGCAACATATCTGAGAGAATCCAACCACATGGGATCCATTCCATATTCTTTCATCAGTGGTGGCATGTGTGCTTTGGAAGGAGATCAAGCCGATGACCTCTGGGAGAAGTAGAGAAGAGGCACTAATTACATTGAACCAGTCATCAAATTTATTCATTTCTCCCAGAGACTGGAGCTTTGTCCCACTTTCCTCTTTCTTGTTTTTTTATTCATTTCTTGGTGGTACGGTGGTACTTCTTTCACCATTAAGCTTAAGCTTAGCTAATTTTGATTGTGGTACTTCTTTCACCTTTCCACTTATTTCATATGTTGAGTAGGGGATAAAACTCTGGACCTGGAAAGAATTATTTAAAGTTTCAAACCTAGGTCAACCAACCAGTACAAATGATCTACCCTCGGCGTGTCTGATTACTTGTTCCTTATATTTTTTTGTTCATTGATTGCCAGACCTCCGGAGATAAAGCCCGATGGAGATTTCTCAAAATGTACCACCAAACTTGTAAAATAGCTCCGGAGACCAGGCCAGTTCCACTATGCTAAAGATAGATTCTTAAGTTCACCATGCTACAGACATCATACCAGAGACCAAAGTTTTATGCAAAGCATTCCAATCTTTATGAGAACAAAATGTCAGGACCTGAAAATAAAACCAGAAACAAAAATAAAAACCACCAAAATAGGACTACCCTGGAGGGCAGCCGACAAGGCTATTTACAAGACATGGTACCTCCCAACAAGGCACCAGGAAAGAAATATTTACAAGAGGAAGGCTTTACATAAAGTACAATTTTGGACAAACTTGCCCTATTCAAAGTAGTGTTTGAGAAACTATCCATTGACGGGAAATGGGCAGGTTCCCCGATCATGGCGTTAAGGAAATAAGTATTTGCCCCGCAAATTTCTAAAATTAAATATAATCTGAGCCAGAGGCACTGAAACTTGGTATGTTTTCCTTTCTTTTCCTGGGCCTTGTCCCACAACAGGACCAAGTCCGAAATCTGAAAAGCCTTGTATTGGGCTCTTCGGTCAAAGCATTATTTTACCACTGCTTGATAACGTGCACAATATTCAAGGGCTACATCTCACTGTTCTTCCATTCACACCAGATTTAGGAGCCAAACCTTCATAATGTTGTCCCTGTTGCTAAATTCCTACATAAACTGTAAAACTAGGATCTGTAAGTTAATTGGGAATATAGGGTTCTGGCCATAAACTAGATGGAATAGGGATGTTCCCAGGGCGACCTTGATTCAAATGTGATCTGCCCAGAGGGAGAACTTCAAATTTTGATTCCAATCCTATGGATTATGTTCTAGCAGGTGTTTGATCACTTCAAGTAGATTTTTATTCGTAGATTCAGCAATGCCATTCCCCTGAGGGTAATAGTTGTTGGAAAACTTCAGAGTGATCTTTCGATTGTAGGTCCACTCGAGTAATTGCACTAAAGAAAATGCCAGACCATTGTCACATACCAAAGCAAAGGGTATTCCAAACCTCGTGATGATGTTTTCTTCCAGGAATTTGATAACTATGTCTGCTGTGTTATTCTTGCAAGGTATAGACTTGGACCACCGGGTGCAGTATTCAGTAGCAGTGAGAATGTATCAGTGGTTGGAAGATGAGTTGGGGTTGATTTTCCTGATGAATTCAAATGCCCATTGGGCAAAGGGCCTAGCCTCAAAGACTGGTTGCAAAGGCATAGCCAAGTTTCGCTCATGATGCGCCACGGTTTGGCAAGTGTGGCATTTTCTCACATGAGTGTAAACATCTTTGAATATACAGGGTCAATAGTATCTGGCCCAAAGGATCTAATGGGTAGTGACGTCAGCTGAGCCATGCCCAGTTCCAAACTACCCGTGAAATTCATCAATCATCTTCACTGCTTGGTCTCTGTCGATGCACCAAAGGTACACTCCCTCATAGTTCCTGCGGTAGAGCGCAGAGTTTTTGATCATGAAGTGAGTGCTTTTCATCCATAGGGCACGACATTTATTGGAAGGTAACTCCTCTGGGCATTTATTATTTATTAGCAAATATACCAGATCGGTATACCATGGGTCTCAAGTGATGGACTCCACTGTGTATGTTTGGCATTCTATACAGGGAGTCTCTTCTACCATTGCTCGACTCAGTCCCTGGCCCCGGAATATCTTCATGGGCTGCATTTCTAAATCATATTCCTGGAGGATGGCCATCCATTTCCTCCGTCTTTCACCCAACTCACTCTGCATTAGCAGAGACTTCACGGCTTGGTCTGGAATGATAACCTGCACCTTACTCCAGAGAATATAATGCCTGAACTTCTTTACGACGTGAACTAGAGTAAAGGCTTTCTTTTTTAGTGAAAAATACCAGACTTCGGCATTATTGAAGGGGGAGCTCATGAAAGCTATTGGTCATTCTTCCCCTTCAACCTTTTGAGTCAACACCATCGTGGCAGAATGCGGTGAAGCAAAGGAGCAAATGTAAAATGGAAGGGAGTAGTCTGGACTAGCCAGGACAGGTGCTTCTATTATTGTCTGTTTGATCTGTGTGAATGCCTACTTTGCTTTAGGACTCCACTCAATCTTGGTATCCTTTTTCATTATTTCATTGAGTGGTTTGACTATTTCGGCCAATCCAGTGATGAACCACCGGACAAAGTTGATCTTTTCGAAGAAAGATCGCATCTCTTTTTTGCTGTCAGGCATTTGTAAGTTTAGCAATGCTTCAACTCTCTCAGGGGCAATGGATATGCCCTTCTCAGAGATGATATGCTTGAGAAACTTCCCTTCGGTGACCCCAAATATGCACTTCTTGGGGTTGAGGGATATTCCATACCGACGACATCTCTTAAAGATCTGAGCGAGATGGGCAGAATGGTCACGCTTGTCCTAGGAAAATATGGTCAAATCATCCATGTAGATGATTATGCATCAATTCACAAGGCCCTCAAACGCAATGTCTATGGCCTTTTCAAATGTGGCCCCTGCATTAATCAAACCAAAGGGCATTCTCCTGTATGCAAACATTCCCCACTTGGTGGTAAATTCTATTTTCTTCATGTCTTCATACTTAACCATGACCTGGTTATACCCGGAGTACCCATCCAAGAATGACATCATCTGGGATCCATTCACTATCTATAACACCTCATCCAATGAAGGGAGAGGGTGATTATCTTTCTTGGAGGCCTTATTCAAGTTTCAGAAATCCACGCAAAGGCGGATCTCACCGTTCTTCTTTCTCATAGGGACTAGATTGGCAACCCATGTAGTGTGCCAGATTGGGAAGATTATCTGGGTTGACAGCAATTTTTCTACATCTTGACGAATCAAAGGCTCGATAAGTGGGTTGACCGGTCATTGCTTTTTTCGAAAAGGCTTAGCATCAGGTCTCAGGGGAATAGTATGAGTCATAATGGATGTGTTATATGTTTTCAAATCCTCATAACCCCATGCAATTACATATATGTATTCTCGGAGAACCACGAGAATCTTCTCCTTCTCCTTAGGGGAGCAGAAGGTGCCAATGTGGATCATCTTTTCTTCACCGGGCTGGCCGATGTTCACCTTTTCAAACCTTCCTCCCTTAGAGGAAGATGATATCTTTTCCTGGGCCCTAGGGTCTGAGTCAAAGATTCATTCAAGCATAACCATCCCCTTCAGGATGGTGTTAGTAGGTAGGTCCATGATCCCATCATCTTCGTCACCCTGCCCAATATCGTCATGGTCTCGCTCCTCCAGTATCTGGTCTTCAAAGATGCCAATATTCGCCATGAAGGCTAGGATATGTTGATCATCCTGAAAAACCTGAAAGTGGGTGATATTATCTGGAATGGACGGGGTGGGGACCATCTCAACTGAAAATCTTCAGAGTCGCGAGCCGGCTATTGGCTCAAGTGTGCTGGCAGAAATGGCAAGGGCAGCCGGGACATAGTTCCATCACTGGGGAATGAGATCAATGCCAAAGGCATCAAAATATTTAATAAGGCTCCAAGCCCAGTTGTGGTATGTGGCCAGTCACTTGTCATGACATGTGTATTGACTCCGAACCTGTTTGACAACCAACTCTGAATCACCCAGAACTCGGAGGCGAGTGACACCTTTCCTTAATGCAAATAGGAGTCCAAGGACCAAAGCCTCGTACTCTATAATGTTGTTTGTGTAGTTGAACTTTAGTATGTAGGATGTGAGGAAGGATTTCCCTCGTGGGTTGATTAATTCTACTCCAGCCCCGCAGCCTTGTTTGGATTGGGACCCATCGAACTTGAGGGTCCACAAATCATTATTTGTAATTTGGGGCTGGGGAGCGAGAGTAGCCTTTGGATTTTTGTTGGGAGACTTAGGAGGAGCTTCCTCCTGAACTATTGGTGTGCAGGTAGGGTTTTCCTTCAGAGGAGTTTGGATATGAGATTCCCAAGGAGATGGCACCAAAGGAGTGCATTCCGTAGGAACACTGGGCTCCGGGGAAATAGCTATACATTCTCTATTTTGGAGGGCATCAATGTGACAGGTAGCAACTGAAAAGTAGGGCCCACACTCAAGTTCTGAATATTTCTAATAGTGTACTCAGCACCAAGTGTCAGATAGGAGTGTAGTGAGGGTCGCTATGGCACCTTGAGAGTCAACCTCAACTCTCAGATTTTCTTCTAGGTCCTGGGCTCTTTGTAGCACTATGGGATCCTCCCCGAGGGTGAAATCAAATGTTAAGATTTCAAAGGGTCGGTATACCTTGGGGGAAGTCTTAGAGAAGAAGACCTCACTAACCCTCCCGACCTCGGTAAGGGCCTGTTTTATTCGGGGTTCACTTTCTACCTGGATCTTGTTTGATTCTCCTTCCCAGGGGAGCCATAAGTGGGAGAAGTCAGTTGAAAAGTATCCATTCAAGGACTTAGACCAATTCTGACTTAATAACATCCCATAAGTCTCTAGGATGTCCACCACTTGGACGTTGATTATGCTGGCTATCCTGGGGTCCTAGATAAGCTATATTCGGACGTTCTTCAATTCCCCCACCATTTTCACTACAGTCTTATCTAGTTGGATCACTGCACCATTAGATGGGGTGGGATGGAATCCAAGCTTCTGACAAATGGATAAGGGCATGATGTTACCCAAAACTTTGGAGTCTACTAAGCAATTGTGTATATTTTTGCCTTGGATATTCAGGCCTAGTAGGAAGGGAGGATCTTCATTATTTACCCGAAAGGTAGCCACATTGGCGTCTTCAAAGGAGACAGTCTTGGGTGGGTGACTGACGACTTCCAGGTTTCCCAAGAGCTTCAGAAGAGACTTCTTCTGCTCGGGATAGTTTAGCAAAACCTCCATCAAGGTCATGGAGGTGGTGATCTGTTCTAACACCCTTGTAATATCGAATCTTCCTCTTGGGAATTGGTGGCTTCCCTTGGCTAGGTCTTTCACTTGGTTAGAGCTAGAACCCATTAGAGGAGTGGGTCGGTCAGTTGTGTTATCCCAGGGAGGAGGAGTGTCCTTGATAGGGGGTGTAGGTGCATAAGCTAGTCCTTTACCAACCTAACTCTAAGTATTGTATGGAGTCTGTGGGTTGGTGAAGGCATTGGCCTTGAAGGGTAGGATAGATTCATCAAAGAATCTATGTAATTCAAATTCCTCTTCATCTTCCCCGGAAGCTCTGAAGAAGATGGTCTCACAGGTGAAGGCACTATGGGTTGACTCTTGCACAGGAGGCTCTAGGGGAGTAGCATCATGCGACAGTTATCTGTCTAGCTGGGAGATCATGATGACTTTTTCCTATGTGGCACAATTTACCTCATTGTGTGGACCTGTGTTGTGCAATCTACACCAATTAGTCATGTGTTGGAAGTCTGTGACTGGTGTGAAATGTGATGGTCCAGCACCATGTTGGTTGGCATTTTGGTTTGGAGGTGGACCTCCGATGTTCATGTTATTGTTCCATTGTTGTTGATTGGGCCTAGGCCCATTATTGAAGTTTCTTCCCCTGACATTATTATTTTGTTGGCAGAAGAAGATATTTCCCCTCTGGGAATTAGAATTCTGGGGAGCATAGGACCTTGCCTTAGTTGACCCATGTCCACAGTCAAGGTAGACAACATTTTCCAGAGGGACTCAACCTCAGTGGTCAACTAAGTATTGGTGTCACAGTGTGACAGTTGTTGTTGGTTTCCCGAGAAGGTAGAAGTATTAGCCAGAGTCAAGGGTGGCAATCCTCCATTCGTAGATGACTGAAAGAAGGGCACTCTAGATGATTGTGCCTAAGGCTATTGCACCTACTGTGGTTGATTCAAAGGGAAAGCTTCTAGACCTGGTACCACCTGAGTCTATGTTGGATAAATGTACCAGGCCTGCTGGTCTGTCAGCGGTGGTGGGGGATTCATTACCATCAAGGGAGCACCCATTACCAAATTGGGGTTATATCCTCTGGCATATGTTGTTCCACCGGGGATCATGTTGAAGGGCGCGATCTACCCAATCCCGCTTGGGGATTTTTTGAGACCACGGGATAATTCTAAAGCTAGGTTGAAAACCTTCGCAAAAGTATCCCGATCACCCGCGGTGGTTGTTCTCCAAAAGAGAGTGGCAACGAAGGGGTCCATCACGTTAAGGTAAGTCTGTATAGTTACTTCTAGGGATGGAATGAAAGGGCCCGTGCACTGCTTCAAGGTGCGCTAGAACCGATGGTTGAATGCTGCAAGAGGTTCATTGGGTTCCTTCCTGATGGAGATGAACTAGCTATGGGACCAAGCTGGGTCCACATGTACGCGAAAGGCATCGAAGAAGGCATCCTCCATGTCCTGCCAACTGTTAATGGAGTTGGCAGGAAGGTTAAGGTACCAGTTCAACTTGCCTTTCCCTAAAGACAAGGGAAACATCTGGGTCACAACATCTTCATGCTGGATCCAGTGTTGATTCATGGCATCCTTATATGCCTGTAAATTTTCTTCTGTGGTCTGTGAGCCTAAGTACTGATATCATGGGCAAATCTTCTTTGGGTGCGAGGGTAAGTCGTTGATTGCGCCCAAAAAAATTCCTATTGGGGACCTAGTGTTTCTGAAATATGTAGCCATTAGGAGAACTGGATTTTGGGTAGTTTGAGCACTAGTTCCCAGGATTGTCTGAGAAGTTTGGGTATTCTGAGGTATGCTAGACCCCTAGACAATAGTGGCTGGTGTTGTTTTCAGGGTCCATTTCTTTCGAACAAGAGGCTTGAGTTCGACAAACCTTCTAGGGTTTGGGGAAGACCTAAGGATTCTTTCAAATTTCGCTAGGGAGAAAGACCCAATCCCACTGAAGTCTTGACTCCTAAAACTATAGCTCAGGGAACCCTCGGAAGGTGTAAAATCAGAGTTTTGAGAGGGGGATGAGTTCATGCCCTCCTTCTAGTGCCAGTTTTTGTTGACAGGGTTTTGCTGACCGGGTCCGCCAGCAGTCATAAGTTGTCACCGGGTACCAGGGGTATCGGCCAACTCGCTTGCAAAGGTTATCCAGGGAAGTTAGATTCCCCGGGCCTCCAAGCACCTGGGTGTTGGGTCATGATAGTGTGGGGCTTGATTGGGAGAGGTGACTATTTTTGAGGGGGATAGCTGGTTTCTTCAAGTCATTCTCTCCGAAGATTCAGTAAGGTGAGGTTCCTCCAAGCACTCTACACTTGGCAAACAAAATGAAAAAGATCCTGTAGGGTCAGAAGTACTTCATTTAACTATAGTTATTCTTAAACATTCAAAACATTGATAATGCTCTGATATAATACACTAAATACCAAAGAAATATGCAACCATCAACTAGTATTTTATCAGTAGCAAGGGAAAAGAGGTCGTTAATCTACTTGACATATTAGAGCAGAAGACATAAAGAACATGAAACATAAAATACCATTAACTTAGAAGTTTGAATGCCAATAAACATCATCGCAAATAATTCTCCCTTCTTCATTAATGTTTCTTCCAGCAAGCACTGGTGGGTGATACAATGGTGGCTCCAGGGGAGCATCTAACTATTGGAAAGTGAAACAATGGAGCATTGAGCTCTGCAACTAAAATGAAAATTCACTTTTTCTATTACTATGGATAGAAAAATCATCAATTTCGTCTACCCTTGGAAATGGGCTAGTCTTACTATTTATACACATTTTCTTCTAACCCTAACCCTAACCCTATTTTACATCATGTTTTAATAAAATACAATATTTGGGGGTCGGTACTACCTGTGCCACCCTACAAGAGACCTTGAGATGGAATAGGCTTGACATGTCAGAAGAATGAGACAAGAATATATAGTGGAAGATTTAGCCTTGAGAAGAGAGCCAGAAAAGAGAAAGAAGAAATCAGATCCCTGGGGATCGAGGCTACATGCCTCATAAATGAGAAATGCGGTGCCTTGTCTCCAATGTGCCAGGTGTACCTTTGAAATGATGCCTCAAGAAGACCATCTATCATAAAGCCAACTATTGATCCAACGCCCCCTTGATGTAGCCAACTACCTTTTGACAGCCTTTATTAACCACTTTTGAAAGTGACCGGTCGGCCTTGGGGACCGGGACACGGATCACTTGAAAGAATACAAAATTTGGGATCCAAGACTCTGGGATCTGGGAACTTACGTTCTGAAAGAATAAAGAATAGAAAATGTTTGGGTTTTCTTTGGCCTTCGAAGAAACTTTATGATTTCTTGTTGTCATTGAATGTTTGGAGAAGGCGGGAGATTCCATCCTCATCAATATTTTTAAGGCAGGACCACCGGTACTTAGCCGCCTCAATCTGTTCTCCAAGCTTTGAAACATTATCCTTGAATTCATCGATCATTTTTGCTGCATCATGACCACTAAGAATTATGCGAGTTAGCCCCATCATTTGGGTCCTATCTAGTCCCTCTGAAGATTGGTATTTAGACTCCATTAATTTGTCAAATTCTCTCAGGACGTATTCCTCTGGGGTGCACGTATCAGTGCTAAATGGGTCTACTCGGGAGACCTTTGTCACAAATGCCTTGTACATATTTGCAGAGTATTGCACTATGTTGACTTTTTTGTGCAGAGTCCCTACCAGTTGCTTGAGAACCTCCAATGTGAGGTCAAGTCTGGAGTGTTGGGTTCTCACGAAGTCAAATGATTCTTCTCCCAGAATCCCAGATTTTGAGACCATCTCTTCCCTGAGGTTGAGGAGCTCTTCCAGCTCTACCTTCCAAGCCTTGTAATTTTCCAGGTCACCCTCCCATATATTAAGAACAGTCTCTTCCTGATGCAAAACATGTCATGTTGTATACAAATCTGGGAGGGTGGATACTACGAAATGTCGGGTGTTTCCTACTTGTAAAGCGACCCACTCATCGACCGCTTGGGCCTTTTTCTTCATTGCTTAGAGGGAGTCGATGTCACTTTGTGGTAATGGTGCATCAGACATGGAGGCCTCTGGAGGAATGGCACTAATGGGTCAGGCCAACTTAGTAAGCAATCCCATGAGGTTTATTGTCTTTTCCTTCTCTGCTTTGAGCCTTTGGGCCTCCTTTTCATATCTGGCTTCCACCGCCTTGGCCGCTTCTTTTAACAGGTCCACTTCACCCTATTTACCTCTCTTTCCCAATGATATCTCCATGATATCATAATCTTTGGCCTCTGTTGTTGCCACATCGATGTCTGGGGGAGGTGTTGCAATGACGACAACTATTTCTCCTCCCGGCCCGGTTCGAAGAGTATGAACCATCTGGGATTTCTTGGCCTTTAGTGGTTCTTGGACCTGGGCCATCATCTCAGCTAGGGAGAGATGAGCTCTTGGGGTGGACGGAGCCTTTCTCTTCTTGCTCTCCACTAACCACTAAGGTGGTAGGGGTGGCTTGTTTGCCAAAGTCTGTTCTTTTGGTTCTTCCCCGGTGCCTTGCTGTCGTTCCTCCTTAGTGGTGTGGGTCTCACCTGCCCCTTTTTCTTTATTCTTCTCTTCATCAAGAATATTTTCCCCGACGACATCTATCTCTTCTTCCCTGTCCTCTATATCTCCAGCCTTATCTGCACCTTTGTCGGTTTTCCCAGGGGTTTCCTCCTCTTGTTCTTGCATTTCTTCAGCCTCAATTGCTAGGATTTCTTCTTCTTTTCATATATCTTTTGGAAGCAGGGGAGGTACTGGTCCAAGATTCAACGTTTGCACCATGATTATTACCTACCCAAATGTTGCTCCAGGGAGTGGCACTTGGAACATGGCAGCTGAGGTTACGGTTTCTCCCATAGGTCCAGTTCCCTTAGTAGGTGTCGCTTGTTCATTCTGCCCTTATTGGTCCACCCCTGGGTCTTGCCTATCCAGAGCCTCAGAGGTGATCTTTGGCTCTATTTATTTTTATCCTTCCATTTTATCCTGCTCCTGTGCAGTTATTTGTTCCTCAGCCTCTTTTTTTGCTGGGACTTCAACCTACTGCTCGATGCCCCCTGTAAATTACCGAATTCATCGGTTGCAAAAACATCGTCAAACTCATCCTGTGGAGGAGGGTTGTCTGGGGCATCAGTGGGTTCTGCTTCCTTCTCTGGTTCAAGGGAGTCGGAAGAGAGGATTTCAACTTGTGGGGCCTGGGACACCCCCAGCTTTGGCTCTTTCTTAGGCTTAGGGTCAAGCCTCCTTCTTCTCCAAGTAATCAAGGGTGGGCCCGCATCCCTTTCTGCTGCTTGTTTCACCAGATCCACCCCTATTGCCTTAACCATTAAGGCCACTAGTGAAGGGGAGGATGGAGGATGAACAGGTCCGGCCATGAGCACCGGGGTAGCCAGCTGTGTGATTAGGTTCTCCCTCATTTTCTGGGAAGCTGCTACCGATTGCCTTATCTATTCTTTAATGGGGACTTCTTACATAGGAGGAGTTGTATCTATTCCTTTTCCTTTATCTACTCTTTGTGAAGAAGTCCCGGCCCCTAGAGTTTCTTTTGGTACTGGCTGGGCTGCTCTTTGGACACTCCTGGGGCACATCCTTTTGAAGTAAGTGTGGCTACACTCAATCACCTCACGGGTGAAGTCCTCAATAGTGGACCCCTCTTGGGCATCCCAATTTAGTGGTGGGAGAGCCATTGTATTGATCCCCTTTGCTTTGTATTGGGGATAGATCATGGGGTCAGCGTCTGAGAAGTCCTCCAGGAACCTCCGGAGCTTCAATATTTCCATCATGCCTGCCATCATCCTGACGCAGTGCCAGCTCCGCACCTCCACACCATCTTGGAAATCTTCCCAAAAGTCCTCCATATGGTATTGATGGGGCTCTGAAGCCCGAGGAAGTGCCGCTGTAATCTTGCCGTGTGAATCAAAATTCTTCCACATCAAGTAGAACTCTGCCAAGTTATAGCTTTTCAGCTCATTGTCTACTTCTTTGGCGGTGGCCAGGCTACATGAATAATTCCCACAAGTGATTGGGAAAGGGATATTGGTCACCTTCTTCAGGGAAAAGAAGGCATGCAGCTCCATTATCTGCCTGCAAAATTCCAGCAGGACTATCTTGTCCCCACAGTGCTTGCGTAACAAGTAGGGTTTCCCGGAGAAGCCGGTCACCCTTATATATGTATGTTGTTGGTATTGAATATAGTAGTGTCTGTAACTTCAGACCAAATTCATCACCTCTATGGTCAGGCGGTATCCTGCATCCCGAGTGGGTGTGAGCAGGTGGTAGTAAATGAACACGTCGTTTACTCTGTAGAAACTGGGGAAACTGGCCTCCCATTAAATCTATGGGAAGTAATCCCACGGGACCTTTTGATCTAAGCCAAGCCCAAGGACACCGTCTTTGAGTAGCCCATGGGCATGGGGCCTCTACTGTGCCAAGGCCCAGAAAACATAAGAAGTCATGTAAAATTTCTTCTTCTTGGCTAGTTGGAGGAACTGGGAGTCGATGTGGTTTGAAATTATAGCTTCCCAGTCAAAAAAATCCCTGGCGGTACTTATGCCGAGAAAGAAGTAGTACATCCACCCAAAAAATTTATGGGCATGCTGTTGCCCGAAGACCCGGCATAGTGATAATATCCCCATCTGGATTCTTTCCTTGAATTCGGACCTGGGGATCTCTAGCTTCATTCTTTTGGGGTCCCTCTTCGGGACTTTGAGCCAATTTTTGTTCATATAAATATGGGCTACCTCCCCCAATTGATTAAATTATGCCAAGGCATAAGACCAGGTGACTACGGTCGGCTTGGTGGATTGTGGGATTCCCAAACCCCTTTGGAAGGTATCAGGGTCAAGAGACACTAGAAGAGTGGGGTACCCTGTTGGCTCCAGAGGTGCGAGCATAACAGCCCAAACAGACAAGTTGTAAAGAGCTGAGAGTGTGAGAATAAGCTCTAGTGACTGTATTGAGCACAAGAAGCAAGCTTCCTTTAGGATCCCAGAGTTACCAATTTGATGGCCAAAGGATCTCCAGCCTGTCGTTGAATGTACATGACTTTGACCAAGGCCTGCATTTTGGGCCAGGTTCTGACGTTGGTTTCGATAAAAAGATGGACCTTCGACTCAATCGTTGAGCCTATTATGACTCCATCCTTAATGTATTTCAGGCTTAAAGGCATCTTCTCCAAAGCCTTCTCCAATTTAGATTTTACTGATGCCCTGTGCTTGTTATAGATGGAAGTTTTAGACTTCTGGGTGGTGAGGATGCAGACACTTCAGACATGTTTGAAAGTGTATCCCAGAAACCTGTAAGGAAAAGTGACCATCAGAATGCATTAATAAATAAATACTCTAGGGTCTAGAGATCTTACCACCATGATTTTTGCTTTCCCTGAAAAGTTAGTTTCATTCAAAAACTTTGGAAAGCATATATATTATGAACTTGGAAATTTGATTGACCATCCGGGTCTGAGAATTTTATCACATTTGGTAAGAAGGACATGGGATGGATGATGGTAGAAGACCCAGAGCCCAGAGAAGTAACCGTTGGTGAAGATGTGAAAAAAAAGGCAAATCGTCAGGCCTACGTGGGCGCCATGTGGGTGGGTAATAAATAGGAGTTTTGGCGATGACGACGGAGCCAACTATCTGAATGCGTAAAAAGTGAAGGCCACTTGGACAAATTTAAATGCACACATGGGACATAAATGAGGGGTAGGCTGGTTTTATGGAGGAGAGAGAAAACTACCCATTTGAAATCGACCGAGAGCCAAGTTTCAAATAGGTGGTATTCTGCTCAGAACGAGCTTACAGGCAGAAAACCAGTGACACAGGCAACTCAGCGAGCTTGCTAAACTACCCAGAAGGATATACAAAGGATATACATTGGAGCCAAGGGATATATATATGGGGAACAGGGGGATATATAACAAATATACACTAAAATTACACATGCACACCGCATTTACACATATATACATCACAAAATGAATATCTACAAGAAACTCAGGCAAACACAAATTATTTATAGCTTCCTACACTATTTATAGGCTAACTACACCTGCACAGAGGGCAGACAACCCTTTGGCAGAGCCGGCCCACCAACAGGTGGCAAAACCAGAAAGAAACAAAAATGAACAAAACAGAAGAAAGAGGCAAAGACAACCAAAAATAGAAAGAAAATAGCACCAGACGGAAGGAAAGTCAAAGGGAAAAGAGGCACCCACCTGAGAATGCAGAAAGGAGAAGGAAAGAAGCCTCCACAGAAGCTCTACAATAGCTACAACTGCCAAATGATCACAACCCGCCACTACAAAGCACTCATAATCACTTAGAAATGATGGAAGTATTTAGCACTGGATTAATGTTAAATCTCTGCAAATCACTCTAAAATCACTCTGATTGCTTGAGTGTTTAAATCATGGTAGATGTGAAAATGATATGTAACTTCTATTTATACTCGTGGTAAAAGGCAATCCACCTTTCCATCAGCAAACTTTTGATAGACAAACCTCCGGACTCTGGGCCCAGGGATTCCCTGTGACGATATCACCTTAAGGAAAGAGAATATCGTGGCAAAGAATCCTGGAGTCCAGAATCTAGCTCCTGACAAAGGATGACAAACTCTAGGACCAGGGTCCTAGAGGCACGAGAAACTAAAAAAAAAACACAACCACAGGGAAGAAAACCCCAGAGAAAGAAAACAAAAGGAGAAAGACAAGGAAAGAACCGAAAGCAAAAACAAAAAAGGGGGACCCAACATTTTGCACACAAAATATAGGGACGGGGATGCAGGGCATAACAGTATCTCCTTGATATATTTTGATTGAGTAATGTAGATACCATCCTTCATTTGATGTACTTGTAATCCAACAAAGAATTTGATCTCACCAAACATAGACATCTCAAATTCTTTACTCATAGCTACAGAGAATGCTTTGCATAGGTCATCATAACCAGTGAATAATATGTCATCAACAAATATCTCTACTAATAGTATTTTTTTCACTCGTCCTTCTTTGATGTACAGGATACTGTTATCATTGGTTCTCTAAAATCCAATTCTTATTAGATAGCTATGCAGTCTTTTATACCAAGATCTAGGTGCTTGCTTTAGTCCATACAATGCTTTGTGTAGCTTGAAAACCATATCCCTTATACTAGGATCAATAAATCCTTTACGTTGTTCAATGTAGACTTCTTCTTCTAGGATTCCATTCAGAAATGCAGATTTCACATCCATTTGATATACTTTGTATCTTTTATGTGCAACATATGCCATAAGAGTTCTAACTCCTTCAAGTCTTGCAACAAGAGCAAAATTTTCTCCATAGTCAATACCCTCTTCTTGAGCATATGCTTTACAAACTAGTTTGGCCTTGTTTCTAGAAACTTTACCATTTTCATTCACCTTATTTCTAAAAACCCACTTGGTTCCAATCACATTCTTGTCGTTTGGCCTAGGCATAAGAGTCCAAGTCTTGTTCTTCTCAATTTTCTCAATTTCTTCATTCATTGCTTCTATCCAAATTTCATCATTCAATTCATATTTAACAATTCTAGGTTCAAATTCACTTAGTAAGAATGTACCTTTGAGTTTCTTCCTTGTCATAACACCTTCTATCTGATCTCCAATTATCTTCTCAAGTGCATGATTCCTTTTAACATATCTTGAAAGTACTGGATCTTTTTTTCTAGGTTCAGGACTTGATCCACTAGGTCTATCATTCTCAAACATTCTTTCATGTTCCTATGTCTGATGCTCAGGTTCCATCATCTGTGACTTGGATGCCTCTGTCTGTGACTCAGGTTCCTCCATCTGTGACTTGGTTCCCTCTACTTGTGACTCAATTTCCTCTGTCTATGACTTGGTCTCTTCTATCAGCAGCTCAGGTTGCACAGTTTGTGCTAGTATATTTAGTGGTCGACAGTTGTGTTGTCCCATCACCATTGCTTGAGTCATAGGTATAGTATCAGGTTCATAATACACAAAGTTCCTATAGTCTTCAGGCACTTTACTACTCTTCTCTTCACATTTTTTTGCAAACTCATCAATCTTGACATGTACACTTTCTATGACTTTATGAGTAGTAAGATTTAGATATTTGTATGCTTTGCTTTTACATGAGTAACCTAGGAATATTGCTTCATCACGTTTTGCATCTAGTTTTCCATTTCTAGCTTCCTTCAAGATGTAGCATCTACTTCCAATTACTTTGAAATAATGAACATTAGGTTTATAACCATACCATAATTCAAAAGGTGTCTTGTTACTACCTTTCTTCAGTTGAACTCGGTTCAGGGTGAACATTGTAGTGTTGATGGCCTCCTTCCAGTATTTGGCAGCAACATTCTTTTCAATCATTAGAGTTCTAGCACAATCCATGACGGATCTATTTATTCTCTCTGCTATTCCATTTTGATGTGGTGTACCAGGGGCAGATACATGTCTTTTGATTCCTTTGTCATTACAGAATTCATTGAACTCATTAGAAATGAATTCTCCTCCTCTGTCAGATCTTAGGCATTTTAGTTTCTTTCCTGTTTTCTTTTCTACTCTTGCAAGATACCACTTGAATTTCTTAAAAGCTTCTGATTTTTCTCTGAGAAACATGACAGTCATCATTCTAGAATGATCATCAACAAATAGAATAAAATACTTCTCTCTAGTATAGCTTGTTGTTCCAATTGGTCCACATAGATCAGTATGTACCAATTCCAAGACTTCATCAGTATTGTAATTCTTTCTTTTGAAACTAGTCTTACTCATCTTTTCGATTTGACATTGTTTGCATATTGCTAACTTGGGTTTCTTTAAAATAGGAATACCTCTGACTCTCTTGTTCTTTCTTATGTTTACAAGATTATCAAAGTTTATATGACATAAACTTTTATGTCATAACCAAATTTCTTCTACTTGTGCAAAAAATCATGAACCTTCAGTGAGATCAAGATAGAATAGATTACCTTTTGTTTGTCTGCCAGTTCCGACTAGGTTCCCTTTACCATCCAAGAGCTTGGCCTTACCATTCATGAATTCCACCTTGAAGCCAATGTTTTTCAGCTATGCTACACTGATTATATTTCTCCTCAATCCTTCAACCCAATAATCATTATCACATTTGATTCCTTTTGTCAGAACAATGCAACCTTTTCCTCTTACAAGGCAAGGTTCATCTTTCCCAAAACTGACACTCCCACCATCATAGTGTTAAAAGATGTTCAAATTTTCTCTTATCACCAGTCATGTGATGAGAACAACCACTATCAATTATCCATGTGTCATTTTTAATGATGTGTCATAAAAGTGATGTCTTTTCATCTTCTTTGTCTG
Organism: Thuja plicata; assembly: GCA_018584345.1. NCBI lineage: Eukaryota > Viridiplantae > Streptophyta > Pinopsida > Cupressales > Cupressaceae > Thuja > Thuja plicata. Next base: position 1,341,766 of record MU224113.1, read on the forward strand.
AGTAATCCTTAACAGCAATATAAATCATTTCTTCTTCTTCATCACTATTAGAATCTTCAGCAATATAACAAGACTTCTTACCTTTATCCTTGTAGATTTTGTAGTTCTTGAAATCTTTCTTGCCCTTGAATTTGTTGAAATTTTTCTCATCTTTGTCTTCTTTGTTCAGACACTTTACAACAATGTGACCAACCTCATTGCATGAGAAACAAATGAATGGTATATTTCCTTTGTATTTTCCTTTTTTAGCTCTTCTTGCAAGTAGTGCTTTAATGATGTCAAGATCTTCATCATCAGATTCATCATCACTATCACTTTCAATCTGCTTCCCTTTTGAGTACTATCCTTCTTACCAAAGTTTAGTTTCACTTTGAATGCAAACTCAAGATTGCTAGAGCTAGGAGAGTAAATGTCAAAGTTGCCTAGCTCAAAAGTTGTAAGCCTTCCCACTAATGTATCCAGAGTTATATTTTTATTGCACCTCATCTCTTGAATAGTTGAAACTCTAATAGCATAGCTAGGAAGTAAAGTTCTTAGTACCTTACTGACTGCTATTGTATCTTCAATTATTCCTCCTGCAGCTCTGATGGCACTCATAATATTCTTGATTATGTCACTGTATCTTGTAATGTCTTCTCCTTCTTTCATTTTCATCTAGTCAAATCATCCTCTTAGACTTTCTTCTTTGGCTCTTCTTACATTTGCATATCCTCCATCAATGTCCTGTAATTTCTTCCACATATCATATGTTGTAGGGCACTCCTTGACTTCATCAAATTCTAAGTAGTTGAGTTAAGAAGCTATGTCAATCATCATTATGTTGTGATTCTTTCATTCCATAATCTATTCCACAGTCATAGTCCTTTTTGGTTCCACCTATTTTCTCTCCAAAAATTGCAGACTAGCATCACCGATAGTAGATAGATGTAGCTTCATCAACTCCTTCCATGCTAGGAAATTGTCTTTGTTTAGCTTAGGGATCTCCCCTATGTAAGACATCTCTGATCTTTATCTTAGGCCTTGAAACCTTCTCTAAAATCACTTGAAGCTCTGATACCAATTGTTGGAAATGAGATAAGTAACTGAGAGGGGAGGGGTGAATCAGTTACTCCAAAACAAATCCTCTATCTCTTAGATGTCTTAAACACTTTAACACTGTTACTCGGTTAATTAAGATATTCTTCTATAACTCGGGTATCAAAGTAATCTTTATAATATCCAATGTGCAGTTATACTTTAGAGATTTAAGTGCAAAAACATAAAGCATGAAACAAATAACATATACATGGGTGACACCAAGATTTAATGTGGAAACCCAATATGGGAAAAACCACCAATGTAACTAGTTGCTATTTTTCACTCTTCTGAAGTGAGCCCTTTTAGGAGCCAACTCTATTAAAGGTTACAATAACACACTGTTAGGTGTGACCTTGTTAAAGGATTTAATCACCTTGTGAGGAGTGGCCTTGTTAGAGGTCTTCAACACTTCAACATAGAAATTCTACCTTGTGAGAGGATTTACAAAAAGACTGTTAAGTCTACTCTGTTAAGATATTTTAGATCACCACTACAATTGCTAGAAAGTAACAATGAATTGACCTGTATGTTTAAGAAATTGTCTTTGCTGATTCAGATCTCTATTTTGATTATAACTGGATCCTTGCTGATCAGATGTTCTATTGCAGCTCTGAGTGATTAGTACTCAATCAGAATCCTGTCTGATTTTGCCTTCACTCTTCATATCATAGAATTCCACACTTCTGCTTTCTCTTCTTACTATCACCTTACTCACATTCAATCCAAACTTGACCTTTCATTTATATGGTAAGCCCTGTCAAGTCAGCTTGAATATACTTTTAATAATAAATCATAATTCAGTCGGCCTCATATAACCAATTAATTATAGAATATAAATCATTGTTAGTCAATTGCCACTAAATGCCCGACCAAGACTAAAATGCCCGAGTGACTCGATCAACACTGAACTTCCTTCAATGCCAGACTGAACTCGGACAACACTAAATAACTCATCCTTTTCACCAATTGTGCTCGGTCTGAATGTAGACATTTGTGTAACATCACTATATAAGTGTAAATACATGTGTAGCATCAATGATAATACATAATTGAATAATTGTCTTCAACAATCATATCACCCTATCAACCAACCTATCAATTCGTATCTTCCTTTACACCCTATCACCCTATCAACTAACCTATCACTCCTTATTTTACTTTCACCCTATCAACCAACATATCACACCCTATCACCCCTTATCTGGATTTTCATTTTTTATAATTAATTATATGGCCATCAACAACCCTATTACACCTTATTTATCTTTATATAATCAATTTTTTAGCCACCAACCACCCTATCACCTATAATAATGTATTTGGGAATTGGAAACTTATTTGACCAAGATATAGATACCTATAATTCTCCTTTTCATAATATCTATTGGTCCATCACACCCTATCACCCTATCAACCAACCTATCACTCCTTATATTCCTTTTCATAATACTTCTTTATTTAGCCCTCACACCCTACTACCCTATAAACCAACCTATCACACCCTATCACCCTATCAACCAACCTATCAACTCCTCTTTTCCTATTTATAATAATTATTTATTTAGCCATCACACCCTATCACCCTATCAACCAACCAATCACCTACTCACTCCTTATTTTCTTTGTCACCCTATCAAAAAACCTATCACTCCTTATTTTCCTTATCACCATATCAACCAGCCTATCACACCCTATCACTACTTATTTCCTTATTATTGGGAAAATGTGTCTCAAATTTGCAGTTACATATGGCAGATATTTTTAGGTCGTACGAAAAAAATTGAACTCAAGTTTGAAGGCCTTAGAGGCTCAGAAAGGGGTCAAAAAAATTTCTAGATAACAACATAGTTTCCTAGTTGTAGAGCACTTTGAGAGATTTTTGAAATGTGGTTATAATAGAAAATCGGGTACATGATTCAAAATTTATGGTCTCTGAAAGTTAGGTATCCTTAAAGAGGAAATGTAAACATTTGTCAAACATGTAAATGAACTGTAAAGGGGATTTACATCTATTGGTGTGTGTATTGAAACATCATCAGTTATCTTGTATTGGAGATAAGATGGGAACCATCTTATTTTGTGGTTTTATCCCATCGTTTTGTTATAACGTTTGATGGTTTCTTGTATTGTATCTCATATAAATGAGGTGTGTGAGATATAGGCTGTGTAAGAATCTTGTAGCTTTCTAGATACCTCTGGATCTCTAATCGGTGATACTCCTGGAAGAATCTTTCTCTGCAAGTATATTATAATCTAGTTTTTATTGTTGAATAATATATTGGGTTTCTTTTGGAGTGTGGGGTTTTTCTCTCGAAAGGGTTTTCCCCACATAGATCTTTGTGTTGTGGTATGGATGTTCTTTATCCTTATGATTGTTTTTGTTAAGTTTCTATAACTATGAAAAAGATCTTATAATTTTTTTACATTATTCTACCCTTAGGGTTATTTTAGGATGTTGTTCCACTACTTAACTTCCTTTCACTTATCACCCTATCAACCAACCTATCACTCCTTATTTTTCTTTCACCCTATAAACCAACCTATCACTCTCTATCACCCCTTAACCTATCATGTTGCACCCTATCACCCCTTATTTGGTTTTTTATTTTTCATAATTAGTTATTTGGCCATCAACCATCATATCACCTATAGTAACACCCTATCACCCTATCAACAAACCTATCACACCCTCTCACCTGACCTATCATCCTATAAACAACCCATCACCCCTTATTTGGAATTTTATAATCAATTATTTATCCATCAAACAACCTATCACCTAACCACCCTATCACCCCTTATTTACCTTTTCATAATACTTATTTAGTTATCCATTACACCTAATCAACCCTTATTTGGATTTATTTTTATTTATTTATTTTTTCATCATCTACCCTATCACCTAACCTTCACACACCCTATCACCCTATAAACCAACCTATCACACCCTATCCCCCTTATTTTCCTTATTCATTTAGTCATCACACCCTATCACCCCATCGACCAACCTATCACATACTCACTCATTGTTCTATCAACCAACCTATCACACCCTACTCTATCAACCAACCTATCACAACCTATGACTCCTTATTTTTCTTACTACTTATCTCTCACTCCTTATTCTATCAAACAACCTATCACACCCTATTCTATCAACCAACTTATCACAACCCTATGACTCCTTATTTTCCTTACCACCCTATCAACTAACCTATCACACTCTATGACTCCTTATTTTCTTCATTTTCCTTTTCCTTATTTTCAACCAACCTAACCTACCACACCTTATCACTCCTTATTTTATTCAGTTTACTTTTCCTTATTTTCAATCAAACTATTACACTCTATCACCCTAACCAAAATATCACACCCTATCACACCCCTTATTTGGTTTTTTTCTAATCAGTTATTTGGCCATCAACCAACCTATCATGTAACCATCCTATCATCCCTAATTTTCCTTTTCATAATGTTTATTTATCCATCACACCCAATCACCCTGCCACTCTTTATTTGGATTTTTTATAATTATTTATTTGGCCATCATCTACCCTATCACCTAAGAACCTATCACCCCTTATTTCACTTTTCATAATAATTTAGAAAATCCATCACACCCAATCTATCACACCCCATCAACCAATCTATTGATGGGACTCTTGTGACTGGATCTGCCAGCAGATGTAAGTTGTCACCGAGTACCGGGGTACCGGCCAACTTCACCTATAAAGGTTGTCTGGGGAAATGAGATTCCCCGGGCCTCCAAGAACATGAGAGTCGGGTCTTGACAGTGCGGGGCTCAGTTGGGAGATGTGACTATTTTTGAGGGGGATAGCTAGTTATCTTCAACTCGTTCTCTCTGGGGATTCAAGTAGGTGAGGTTTCTCCAAGCATGTTTACACTTAGAAAATAAATTGAAAAGGATCCCGCAGGGTTAGAAATATTTCATCTACCTATACTTATGCTGAACATTCAAAACATCAATAATACTCTAACACACTATACTAAATACTGAAGAAACATACAACCATCAATTCATATTTCATCAGTAGCAAAGGAAAGGGGGGTCGTTAATCTACTTTAAGTGTTAGAGTAAAGGACATGAAGAACATAAAACATAAAATACTGTCAACCCAGAAGATAGAATGCCAACAACATCATTGCAAGAACTCTCCCTTCTTCATTAACATTTCTTCTAGCAAGAATTGGTGCATGGTACAATGGTGGCTCCAAGGGAGCATCTAACTACTGAAAGCTTAAACTATGGAGCATTGAGCTCTGCAACTAAGAACTAAGAAAACCAAATTGCTATTAACTATGGACTGCAAAATCATCAATTTTGCCGACCCTTGGAAGACCATCTGTCAGAAGACCCCCCATTGAGATGATGTGTCTTATTGTGGTTACCCACTTCTGACATGCTTAATTAACTACCTTGAAAGTGACTGGTCAGCCTTGGGAACCAGGACATGGGTCACTTAACTAATACAAAATGTAGGATCTGGGACTCCGGGATCTGAGAACTTATGTTCCAAAAGAATAAAGAATACAAAAACACTTAGGTTTTCTCCGGCCCCCAGAGAATCTTTATTGTTTCTTACTATCATTGAAGGTATGGAGGAGATGGTAAATTTCATCCTCATCGATGTCTTTAAGGCCAGCCTGCCGGTACTTGGCCACCTCAATCTGTTCCCCCAGGTCTGGAACATTTCCCTTAAATTCATCAGCCATCTTTGCTGCATCATGACCACTGAGCACCATGCGAGTTATTCGCATCATTTTAGCTCCATCTATTCCCTCTGAGGATTGATACCTAGACTCCATTAACTCATCAAACTTACCCAAAAAATATTCCTCCGGCGTGCATGTGTCAGTGCTAAATGGATCAGCTCCGGAGACCTTTGAAACAAAAGACTTGTATAAATTGAAAGAATACTAAACTGCATTGATCTTATCATTTAGAGTCCCCACCAATTGCTTGATTACTCCCAATGTGAGGTCAAGTTTGGAGTGTTGGGTCCTCACAAAATTAAATGACTCCTACCCTAAAATTCCAAACTCAGAAAAAATCTCCTCTCCTAGGCCGATAAGTTCTTCTAACTCCGCCTTCCATGCCTCATAATTCTTGATTTCTCCCTCCCATATGTTGATGGTGGTTTTGGCCTGGTGTAAGACATGGTAGGCCGCATATAGATCTAGGAGGGTAGACACCAGGAAATGCCAGATGTTTCCCAACTGCAAGGTAACCCATTCATCGACCGCTTGGGCCTTCTTCTTCATATCCCGTAATGAGTCTATATCACTCTGTGGGAGTGGTACATCAGACGTAGAGGCCTCTAGAGGAATAATGTTAATAGGTCAGGCTAGCTCAGTAAGCAACCCCATGAGGTTTGCATTTTTCTCCTTTTTTGCCTTTAAATTTTGAGCTTCCTTTTCATAGCGAGCCTCCACTACCCTTGCTACTTCTTTTAATAGGTCTACTTCACCCTATTTTCCTCTCTTCCCCACTGACACCTCTGTGATATTATAATATTTGGCCTCAGCCATTGCTTCATCTACGTCTGGGGAAGGTGTCACTATTACTGTGACTGTTTCTCTGCCTGGATTAGTTTGAAGAGTGTGAACCATCTGGGCTTTCTTAGCCTTCGGTGGGTTTTGAGCCTGAGCCATCATCTCTGCCAAAGAAAGATGGGCTCTGGGTGTTGATGGGAGGGCCTTTCTCTTCCGAGATTCTACCAACCACTGTGCGGGCGGGGTGGCTTTGTAGCCAAAACCTGTTCCTGTAAATTCTCCCCAATATCCTGTTGGGCCCCTTCAATAGTGTGAGTCTCGCCCAGCCCCTTCCCTATACCTTCTGACTCACTGACAATATTTTCTTCGGTGGTACCTGTATCTTTTTCCCCGCCATCTATTTCTTTAGCAATATTCGGGTCTTTGTTGGTTGCCCCGGGGTTTTCTTCTTCTTCCTGTTGCTACTCATCCTTAGCCTCTGTTGTTGGGGTGTCTTCCTCCATCGGTACATCCTTTGGTAGTGGGGGAGGCAATGGGCCAATGTTTAAAATTTGGGCCATAGTGATTACCTCCCCAAATGTTACCTTCGGGAGTGACATCTAGAACACGACGATTGGGGTCACGGTTGTTCCTGAGGGTCTGATTTCCCCAACCGATGCCATTTGTTCACTTTGCTTCTATTTCCTTGAAACTCCCATATCCTATATTTCTAGGACTTTGGAGGCTATCTCTTTCTCTGTCCCTTTTTCTTCTTCTACTTGTTCCTCTTGCTCTTGTGCAAGTTTCTGTTCTGGAGCTTCCTCCTACTCTGGGATTTCAGCCTCCTGCTGTTCAATGTCTCCCTGCAAGTTCTCAAACTAGTTAGCTCTAAAAACATCATCAAATTCATCCTGAGGGGGAGGATTTTCCAAGACATGAGTCGGCTCTAGTTCCTTTTTTGGCTCTGGGGAGTCGGAAGAAATGATTTCTACTTGTGGGATCTAGGGCATCCCTAGCTCCGGTTCTGCCTTCAGCTTTGGATTAAGCCTTTTCTTCCACCTTGTGACCAAAGGATTCCCCACATCCCTTAGGTCTGCCCGCTCTTCCTCTAGATCTACTCCTGTTGCCTTGACCATTAAGGCTACTAATGACGGGGAAGAGGGAGGATGAATAGGTCCAGTCATGAGCACCAAAGTAGCCAACCACATAATTAATTGCTCCCTCATCTGTTGGGAGGCTGCTATAGATTGTTTTAGTTGTTCTTTTATGGGGGTCTCCTATAGAGTTGGAGTTTCCACTATTATTTTTACCCCATCCTCTCCTTGGGCAGAGGTTCCGGCCCCGGGGGTCAGCTTTGGCACTGGCTGGGCAGCCCTGCGGGCACTCCCAGGACATACTCTCTTAAAGTATATGTGGCTACGCTAGACCACGTTGCAGGTAAATTCCTCAATGGTGGGCCCCTTCTGGGAATTCTAGTCCACCTGTGGGAGGGCCAAATTATCAATCCCCTTTGCCTTGTACTGGGGTCTATTATGGATCCGGCGTCTAAGAATTCATCTGGAAATTTCCAGAGCTTCAACCTTTCCATCATCCCCATGGTCATCTGGACATAATGCCGGCTCCAGACATCAACGTCATCCTGGAAATATTCCCAGAAGTCCTCCATGTGATATTGGTGGGGTTCTAATGCCCGGGGAAGTGCTAGTGCAATTTTGCCATGCGGATCAAATTTCTTCCGCGATAGATAAAATTCTGCCAGGTTCAAGCTCTTGAGTTCGTTGTCTGCCTCCTTGGCTACGGCCAGATTGCACGAGTAATTCCCACAAGAGATTGGGAATGGAATATTTGTCACCTTCTTTAAGGTGTATAAGGCATGCAATTCCATCATTTTCCTACAATATTCCAAGAGAATTATCTTGTTCCCACAATGTTTGGGCAACAAGTAAGGTTTCCCGGAGAAGCTAGTTACCCTTATGTATGTATGCTACTGTAATTGTATGTAATAATGGCCATAACTTTTGACTAGATCCATTGCCTCTAGGGAGAGGTGGTACCCTACATCCTAGGTAGGTGTGAGTAGGTTGTAGTAAATGAAGGTGTCGTTCACCTGACAGAAACTGGGGAAACTAGCCTCCCATTGGATTTGTGGGAAGTAATCCCAGGGAGCCTTCTGACCCAGGCCAATTCCGAGTACACCTGATGTGAGTAACCCATTGGTGGTGGGTCATTGTTGCGCTAGGGCCCAAAGAACATAAGAAGTCATATAAAACTTGTGCTTTTGGGCCACTTGGAGGAACTGAGAATCCACGTGGTTTGAAATAATGGTGGCCCAATCAAAGTACTCCCCGTAGGTGGTGATGCCAAGCAAGAAGTAGTACATCCACCCTGTGAATTCCTGGGCATGGGGTTGCCCGAAGACCCGGTATAGTGCTATCATCCCCATCTGGATGCTTTCTTTAAATTCAAACTCGGGGATTTCTAGTTTTATTTTCTTGGGATCCCTCTTTGGGGTCTTGAGCCAATGGTTGTTCATGTATTGTTGGGCTACGACCTCCAGCTACTGAAATTGCACTAAGGAATCTGATCTGGCAACAACAGTTGGGTTGTCAAACTGAGGAATCCCCAAACCCGCCTGAAAAGTTGCGACATCGAGAGACACCATGGGAGTGGGATATCCAGTCAGTTTTGGGGCTGCGAGCATGATGACCTGGATGGAAGAATTGTAATGTACTGCAAGCGTGAGAATGAGATTCGGTGCCTGCATCAAGTATGGGAAACAAGTGGCCTTTAGAATCCTAGAATCCCCGATGTTGATCGCCAGCGGATCCCCAGACTGTCACTGAATGTACATTATCTTGACCAGGGCCTGCATCTCGGCCCACATTCCAACACTGGTGTCCGTAATTAATTAAACATTAGAATCAATCTTTGATCCCACAATGGCATTGTCCCTCACGTACTTCATGTCGAGAGGTAATTTTTCTAGGGCTCTTTCCATTTTAGATCTGACGGCTTCCCTAGTGGCCGCCGTGGAGGGAATTTCTAGACTTCCGGGTGGTGAAGATGCGGAAGCCTCAGACATATTTAAGGTACATTGTTCTAGAAAATCTACAAGGCAAGGGGACCGTTAGAATTTGTAGATAAACAATACTCTGAGATCTAGAGATCTTACCACCTCAGCACGTCCTTTTCCTGAAAAGTTAGTTTGGGTCAAAAATCTTGAAAGGTATACATATATAATGCCTACTTAGAAAATTAACCCCTATCTGGGCCTGGGGGCTTCAACATACTTGATGGAAGTAAGATGTGGGCTAGTGAAGACAAAAGACCCAGGGTCCAAAAAACTAACCGTTGGAAGAAGTGCGCAAAAAGTGAGTTGTCAGGCCCACGTGGACGTCATGTCGCTATGCAATAAATGGGAGTTATGGCGACGGTGGTGGAGCCAACTAGCCGAATGCACAAAAATTAGAGGCCACTTGGACAATCTTGAATGCATACATGGGACATAAATGGATCATCAAGGCTGGTTTAAGGAGGAGAGAGAAAACCACCTGGTTGAAACTAGCCGAGAGCTGAGTTTCAACCAGGTGGTATTCTACCCTAAATGAGCTCGTAAATGCGGATGAAAAGAAGACAGAGCACAATGAGCTCGACAAAAGACCAGGTGGAATATACACAACATATACATCATATTTATAGTAGAGCCAAAAGGTATACACATAAAAATTGAAAGGATATACATTAATATACACTAAATATACATATATACAAAATGCAGAGCAGCTACCCTAACAAAACAACTCTGAACATGTACAAGCATACACAATACCTATAGAATATACTACACCTACACAGAGGGTGGACAACCCTCTGGCAGAGCCAACCCACCAACGGGTGGCGAACTAGACGAAAAAGACGCAAATCAAAATGGAGACAACCAAAATAGAAACACAAACGAAATAAAAATAAAGAAAAAGAAGAAAAGCGAAAGAAGAACTAGGAACACCAACCTGGACACGAAGTGAGGCAAAGACAAAAAGGCACCTTGGACACTTTGCAACAATTTCCACCTTCAAACGATCACCAACCAGCATCGAAAACAACTTGCAATTGTTCAGAACAACTCATAATAGCTCGCACTTGATTTTCCCTCAAATCGCTCTGAAATTGCCTAAGTTTTTTAGTCGCGGTAATTGTGAAAATGATAGGTGATTCCTATTTATAACCAAGGTGAAAAACAAGTCACCTTTCCTTCCACAAACTCCAGAATAGGCAGACCTCCCGACTCCAGGCCCGGGGATTCTGAGTGACCATGCCCTCTTGTGAAAAGAAGACATCGTGGCAGAGAATCCCGGAGTCCGGGGTGCGGCTCCTGGAAAAGAAACAACCAACTCTAGGACCGGGTCCCGAAGACACGAGGGAAAAAAATAAAAAGCAAAGCCAACACCACAAGAAAGAAAACCTAGGGAAGGAAAACAAAGAAACAAAGGAAAAAGAAAGGCAAGAGCTAAAAGTAGAAAACAAAAAAGGGGGGACCCAACATTTTGCACACAAAATGTAGGGACGGGGATGCAGGGCATAACACAACCTATCACACCCTATCACCCCTTATTTTCCTTTTTTATAATACTTATTTATTTAACCATCACAACCTATCACACCATCAACCAACCCATCACCTATCACACCCTACCCTATCAACCAACCTATCACACCCTACCACCCCTAATTTTCCCTTTTTTATAATACTTATTTATATAGCCATCACATGATATATCACCTATCACTCCTTTTTATATCAACCAACAAATCACACCCTATTATATCAACCAACCTATCACACCTCATTCTATCAACCAGCCTATCACACTCTATTCTCCTTATTTTACTTACCACCCTATCAACCAACCTATCACACCATATCACTCCTTATTTTATTCATTTTCTTTTTACTTATTTTCAAGCCATCACCCTATCAATTTTTTAATTTTCCTTTAACCTATCACTCATTTTCTTCATTTCCCTTTTCCTTATTTTCACGTTATCACCCTATTAACCAACCTATCACCTTCTCACTCTTTATTTTCCTTATCTCCAAACTATCACCTACTCTTTATTTTCCTTAGCTCCTTATTTTCCTCCCTATATCACACCCTATCACTCCTTATTTAACTCCATATATATTACCCTATCACTCCTTATTTATTTTTCCTCCTCATTTTCCTTTTCCTTATTTCTATACTCTTTATTTTCCTTATCTCCAACCTATCAGCTATTCACTCTTTATTTTCCTTATTTCCTTATTTTTATCCCTATATCACACCTTATTTTTGGAAAGTTGGCATTGATGGAGGATATTGTTGGCATGACATATTGGTTTTCATCGATGTCAACACACTTTTATTGACTTACTTTGCTATGGTTCTTAGATATTTAGTGATACAGTTGATATTTTCTTAGTCTGAATTTATTCACACAAACTTATATATTCATATGTTTTTGATAGTATATTTTGGTACTCCCGATGTACCTAAATTCAAGTGTTCTTAAATTTTGGTGCTTTGGTAAATTTGCATTTTTGGTACTATAAATTTGGGACAAGATTAAGGATTGAATGAAACATGTAATATCAAGTGAATATTGGTATTGGTAGTATTTTTTCTGACATATGGAAGCAAGCATGAATAATATTTTGGATGTAACATGCAAATAATTATCCTATCCAACTTCTTGATGATGGTTTGGCCGATACAATAAATGATTGGAATTAGTATATAAATGTTTTTTGTTTTTCCTTTTGAAATATGTGAATACAATGGTATGTGAATCTGTAGAAGGATATCATGTGAATTGATGAAGGACAAATGAAGTGTATCAAGTATTTATTTTGAACTTCAAAGGAGCTAGCTTATACATACATAAGATGCAATTATAATAGTTTATTTTTGTAATCCTTTTTGGAAATTATCCCTTAGCAATGAGCCTCATTTTCTCTTGGGCAGTGAGCCCTCTTAAAAAGAGTCATGCAGTGAGCATTTGTATTATTGTATAACTAGTTATACAATATTGGGAGTTAACCCTCTCTGTGATTTTTCCCATTTGAGCTTTCCACATTTTTAATATTGTATAACTAGTTATACAATATTGAGAGTTAACCCTCTTTGCGATTTTTCTCATTTGAGTTTTCCACGATAAAAAATTGTCATTATCTTGTGCTCATGTTGCTTATTTTTGAGTTTTTATAATTCAATGAATGGAAAGAGTAATTTGTAGTTTAAAGGAGTAATTTATGGTTTAAATTTTAGATTTAAAGAATATTGATTCACCCTCCCTCCCAGTATATTCAGTAATTTTGATTCAACCCCCCTCTCAGTATTTTGGTTTTTCAACACCTATCACTCCTTATTTTACTCCTTATATCACACCATATCTCTCCTTATTTATCTATCCTCCTTATTTTCCTTTACCTTATTTCCATACACTTTTAATTTTCCTTATCACCTGCTTACTCTTCACTCCTCATTTTACTCCTTATGCAACACCCTATCACTCCTTATTTTCTTCATTTTCCTTTTCACTCCTTATTTTCTTCATTTTCCTTTTCACTCCTTATTTTGATGCTATCACCTACTCACTGCTTATTTTCTTCCCTATATCACACCCTATCACTCCTTGTTTATTTATCCTCCTTGTTTTCCTTTTAATTACTCCTTATTTTCCTCCCTATATCACACCCTATTACTCCTTATTTTCCTTCTTATATCATACCCTATCACTCCTTATTTATTTATCCTCCTTATTTTCTTTTTCCTTACTTCCAACCTCTCTTTATTTTCCTTATTTCTGCACTCTCTTTATTTTCCTTTTTATCCTCATTTTATTTTTCCTTATTTCCACACTCTCTTTATCTTCCTTGTTTCCTTATCTCTAACCTATTACTCTATAATTTCCTATTATTTCCTTATTTTCCTCCTTATATCACACCTTATCATTCCTTATTTATTTATTCTCCTTATTTTTACTTTTCCTTAATTCCACTCTCTCTTTATTTTCCTCATTTCTAAACTCTCTTTGTTTTCCTTATTATCCTCCTTATTTTCTTTTTCCTTATTTTCACACTCTCTTTGTTTTCCTTATTTCCTCTCTTTATTTTACTTATTTCCTTATCTCCAACCTATCACCTTCTCACCTTTATTTTACTTATCTCCTTATTTTAATCCCTATATCAAATCTTACCACTCCTTATTTTACTCCTTGATGGGTGGAAAGCATGCCTTATATTTCTTTATAAACTTACCTAGTTTTATAGCCATTTTAACTTGCATTTAACCATATTGTCCTCTAAGTTACCATGATTATTATAGAAGAATTAATAATTAACATGAATGAAAGAACTACAAACTTTCTAGCACTAAATCTGTTAAACATGCATTAATTCACGTATTCATGTGAAGTAGGGCACTTCATGACCAAGAAGGATATTGTGGAATTTTCTTCTCAAACGTGGCTGAAGATTTTGCATTTTTTTAAATTCCCTCTTTTAGCATATAGTTGGATTGTGAAGTATAAGGCTAGTGTTTAGTTGAAGTTTATTTTTTTGTTTTAATCTGAAAATAGTGGCCTACAGCCACTTCACTATTTATAGCATTACCAAAGTAATTCCAGACATGTATCTTAAACTAATTGTTATATGGTTTGTGAGTTGTTATGCATATGGTTTGAAAGACAAGTATACATATGTATCTTCACTAAAGACTTGGTAATCAGAAGATATAATATTAATATTAGATTTATATTTTGTTGAAGTTTCTATCTCTTGTGTGAAGATTTTACTCAATCAACTGTTAGGGTGGAGGGCCCACTCCTTGATCATAGATTGTAGGTTTATTTGTTGATTTTGTATGGAATATAGTTTAACGTGTGGGAAAGTAAATTTATATTTACATTTTGAATTTAGTAATATTCGATAATAAGCACATTATGTATATGTAATCAATTATTCTTTATGATGTTGTGATTCTTTGAATGATACTAAACAATCTACATCTGAAGATTAATACAAATTGTCAATTAATTAGCTATTATTTTGTCGCTAAAGTTGTACAGATCCTGTCACAAGGTTACAGAAGCTCCTGTTGCTAGAATAGTATTGTGTGATTTAGATAGTTCTTAGAATTACTTTGTGTGAAATAAAGTATAAAGGTTGTTTTTTCATTTTGAGTGTGATCATGAATATATAACTCAAGGATTAAGTTTTTCATCAATTATGTCTTTTATTAATTAGGTTATTTGGAGAGTGTAATTAATTAATTCATTCCTTATATTTAACTTTGGTGTGTTGGAACAAAGGTAGGATTTTATTTACTTAAAAAGTGTGTTTCAAATTGAACTTTAGACTAAATAGTGTGTTTTAAATCAATTGTTAGATTAAGGAGTGTCTCTTAGAGAGTGCACTTTAATTCTTGGATGCATTCATCCTCTCTTGACTCATTATCTTCATCCCTTGAGTAGATAGCCCCTATAGGATTGACACATTTAGGTAGAAGTTGAGGTAACTTATAATCCAAATATAAGCATTAATTCTATTATAATCTTGAACCACATTTTTACCATACACTCCTCATATCACACCCTATCACTCCTTATTTTACTCATTTTTCTTTCCACTCATTTATCTCCATATGTTCCTCCCTATATCACACTCTATCACTCCTTATTTTCCTCCTTATATCACACCCTATCACTCCTTATCCTCTTTTTTTCCTTTCCATTACTCCTTAATTTCCTTTTATCTCCTTATTTTCCTCCCTATATCACACCCTATCACTCCTTATTTTCCTCCTTATATCAGACCCTATCAATCCTTATTTTTCTTTTCATTAATAATTAATTATTTAGTTATCACACCCTATTGACCTATCACCTACTCACTCCTTATTTTTCTTTTCATAATACTTATTTATCCACACCCTATCACTCTTTTTTTTCCTCCTTATATCATACCCTATCACTCCTTATTTATTTATCCTTTTTATTTTCCTTTTCATTAATACTTATTTATTTAGTCATCACACCCTATCACCCTATGAAATGACCTATCACCTAATCACTCCTTATTTTCCTTTTCATAATACTTATTTGGCCATCAACCACCTATCACCTGCTCACTCTTTATTTTCCTTATCTCTTTAATTTAATCCCTATATCACACCCTATCACTCCTTATCCTCCCTATTTTCCTTTCCATTACTCCTTAATTTCCTTTTATCTCCTTATTTTCCTCCCTATATCACACCCTATCACTCCTTATTTTCCTCATTATATCACACCCTATCACTCCTTATTTAGTTATCCTCCTTATTTTCATTTTCATTAATACTTATTTATTTAGTCAACACACCCTATCACCCTATCAAACAACCTATCACCTACTCCTTATTTTCCTTTTCATAATACATATTTTTCCATCAACCACCTATGAACTACTTATTTAGCCAAGCACCTATTTAGCCAAGTACATACTTATTTCGTAAGAGATAGATACCTATTTTTACTTTCATAATTACTTAGGGGATGGATGTCAATACATGCACATGGTCTAATACATGTGATGGCACTAGGAAGGTTGGGGCCCATAGGTGGGCACCCAATCCCCCGATATGTGGTACATAAAATTAATAATAGTTCATCCAAATATTAACACTTTATGGGGAAATGATTCTATATATAATTATAATTATAATGTATTGAGTGAAAAATGAGGTGGTTAGACAAGTTCACCCAAATTAGACATGATATATTGATCTCAATGAAATAGCCAGTTGTGGCCACAAATGGGTCATATTTACAAAACAAGTGTTCAAATATAAAACAAAAAAACCACAAATTCAGATGTATATGAGGAACGCCGATCCGATCACACTACAAATCTAAATCATTTCAATGCCATGTTCTTCTTCATGGACCCAAAAGATGAAGACAATTAACAAAGGAACATATGTAGTTCAAGATTTAATGCACACTAGGACATATCCAAAATTACATGTACTGCCACCACCCCATCCCATCTTCCCACCACATGCACACGCCTATTGGTCATTTCATGTAGAAACCACCTAACTCCACCCCAAAAATCATGTAAGGCCACCATTTTCCATTGAAGGAAAAAATGGCAAAATCAAAGCAGCTGTACAAATTCAATGGAGATTCAAAATTAAAATTGGAAACAATACATACATTAATGAGGCCACATAGACATAATATGTTTCAAACATACAAAAAGAATTTAAATCATCTCATTCAAGTCATTGTTGTCACAAAGAAGACATGAAAACCATAGAAGAGGAGGAAGAAGACACGTCATTCATAGAAGAGGATGGAGAAATATTGTTCCAGGTATTTCACTTGTTCTAAAGAACTACATATTTTGTCTACATTTGTCACATATTAATCATTTATAGTATTTCTTTTTTTTGAACTCCATTCACACCCTTGTATGGTTTGTGTAAACCCTTACTATAATATATCCTTGTCCTTATAATACGTTTTACTTCCCTACAATATTACAAGTTTTGCGTAAACCCTTTCCATTTCACATTATTAACCTATTTCTATTTCATGTCCTTCAGTTTTATTGACCACTCTAGTTATCAGATTACATGACCATGCATCTGTTGGAAAGTGACAATGCAAGCAATTGTTATTTTGTCATTGTTGTCAAACCTTAACTGGTGAGACTATTGTTATCTATTTGAGTACCATATCCACTGTTGATGAAGAAGATTTAACAAGAAGACCAAGTGAATGGTTGAGTTAAGGCAAATAAAAGGTTACTTGATCAGTTGGCACTCTGGCAAAGTAATTAGTTGTTTATCTTTCTAAGACAGTTTTTTTGGCTTTTTTGTGCTGAGCAAGTTTGGCTTGTGCCGAGAAAAGTTGCTTGTGATGAGAAAATTTGTTTGTGACAAGCAAATTTGTTCAATGTCGAGCACCAGTGAAATCACCGAGTGGAAACAGTGATGTTGTCCAACTTACAGTAATTGGATTAATGATGAGATTTGAGATCTCTGGTCGACTTAGTTAATTTTATTGGGATATGTAATGTTAATTAAAGATTGATACATGTCATTTAATGTATGGGTAACCGTAATTAATGCATGGTTTCAAGATTTAATTAGAGACTAATTTGGAGAAGTAAATGTAATGTAAATGATGGAATGATCTGTTGGATCTGACCTAACCTAAGATCTACGATCTTGATTAAGTGGCAAAGATTTATCTGACCTAGAAAGAGAGTATGATAACCTTAGGGGTTATTCATTGAGTGTGCTCAGTGTGCTACTAAATGTGGAAGTACATGTGTGTATGCAAGAGGATTGCATAGTTGATTTACTGTTTGGCATGATCTAGCAGAGAAGGTTGAATACAGAAGAAGAGAGTTGCATGTGTGATTACTTGACGGATTTCCAAGCAGATCAGAAGGTTGAAATGACAATGCAGGCTATCCAGTAAGTTAACATCAGAGTTGTAATTGGATCTGAATTTGCAAAGTAAGTTGTATGTATCAGATCACAACTACTGATTACTTTCTAATTAGTTAAAATCCTTTAACAAGGTTGACCTAACAGTCATTTGTATAAATCCTCTAACAAGGTGACATTTAGGTGGAATGTTCTAAGTCCTCTAACAAGGCCACTCCTGACAGGGTGATTAAATCCTTTAACCAGGTCACACCTAACAGTGTGTTATTGTAACCTTTAACAGGGTTGGCTCCTCATAGAGCTCACTTCAGAAGAATGAAAACTTGGTAGCATGTTACTGTTGGTTTTTCCCATATTGGGTTTCCACATTAAATACTTGTGTCAACTTGTGTGAATGCTTATGGTTTGTTTTACTTTTATGTTTCTACAAGCAATTTCATTAGACAATAAACTGCATGATTAAAGTTGTTGACATAGGCTATTGCTGCCGAGTAGATCTGAAATACAGAAAAGTTTTATTTGCTACATCTAGACCTGAGGATAACTAATTCAGCCCTCCCCTCTCAGTTATTCTAAAATCATTCTAACAATTGGTATCATAGCTTTGGTCTCCTGAAAATAGTTTGAAGGTACTTGGAGCAAAAAGATCAAGATGTATAAGAAGGAGGTTCCTAAGCTAAACAAAGATAACTTTCCTGCATGGAAGAGTTTGATGAAATTGCATCTGGCTGGTATTGGAGATGATGCTAAGTGACTTATTGAAAATGACTATGTATCACCTTCTACTCCTCTCATAGCTGCACAACTAAAAGAAAAGAAAGAGCACAATCAAGTAATGTTGGAAATTGCCTCCTCATTGAGCTATTCAAAGTTTGATGATATAAAGAGCTGCACAAATGCAAAGTAGATGTGGGATAAACTTGCAACTGTCTATGGTGAAGAAAAAAATGTGCTGAGAGCTAAATCAAAAAGTCTAAGGGGTAAGTTTGATGAAATGAAAATGCAAGAAGGTGAAAATGTTAATCAGTATTATGGTAGAGTAAAAGAAGTTGTAAATGTCATTAGAGGAGCTAATGGAACAATAGATGAGAACTCTATTATGAGAAAGGTACTGAGATCTTTACTTCCTGTATATGCTATTAGAGTTTCTGCAATTCAAGAACTAAGATGCACTCCTAACAATAATTTAAATCTGAAAAATCTGATAGGCAGACTCACTACATTTGAAATGTCAAATTATGATAACTATAATCCACAAGGTATTGATTCTGCTTTTAGATCACAGTTGGTTCTCAATAAATCTAAGAAAGGAAAGAAACATGTGAACAGTGATAGTGACACTACTGATGATGATCTTGAAGAACTTGAAGCACTTATGGAAAAAAGGCTATCCAGAGGAAAAGGGAAACACAGAGGTAAACTTCCTATTATTTGTTTTTCATGTAATAAAGTTGGTCATATAGCTACTACATGTCCTGATAAGAATGAAAAAGATGAAAGAAAGGACTAAAAATACAAGGAATACAAGGATGACTGAGACTTTAGGAAATATAAGGATTACAAAGACAAAGGTAAGAAATCTTGTTATATTGCTGAAGAAACTTCTGACAATGATACTGACAATTCTGATGACAATGATATAGAAGTTGTTT
>MU224113.1:1365273-1412564 GCA_018584345.1 Thuja plicata
TGAGTACCATATCCACTGTTGATGAAGAAGATTTAACAAGAAGACCAAGTGAATGGTTGAGTTAAGGCAAATAAAAGGGTACTTGATCAGTTGGCACTCTGGCAAAGTAATTAGTTGTTTATCTTTCTAAGACAGTTTTTCTAGTTGTTTTGTGTCGAGCAAGTTTGGCTTGTGCCAAGAAAATTTGCTTGTGCCGAGCGAAGTTGTTTGTGATGAGCAAAGTTGTTCAATGCCGAGCACCAGTGAAATTGCCGAGTGGAAACAGTGATGTTGGCCGACTTACAGTAATTGGATTAATGATGAGATTTGAGATCTCTGTCTAACTTAGTTAATTTTATTGGGATATGTAATGTTAATTAAAGATTGATCCATGTCATTTAATGTATGGGTAATCATAATTAATGCATGGTTTCAAGATTTAATTAGAGACTACTTTGGAGAAGTAAATGTAATGTAAATGATGGAATGATCCATTGGATCTAACCTAACCTAAGATCTACGATCTTGATTAAGCTGCAAATATTTATCTGACCTAGAAAGAGAGGTAGATAATAACCTCAGGGGTTATTCATTGAGTGTGCTCAATGTGTTGTTGAATGTGGAATTACATGTGTGAATGCAAGAGGATTGCATAGTTGATTTACTATTTGGCATGATCTAGCAGAGAAGGTTGAATACAGAAGCAGAGAGTTGCATGTGTGATTTCTTGATAGATTTCCAAGCAGATCACAAGGTTGAAATGACAATGCAGGCTATCCAGTAAGTTGACATCAGAACTGTAATTGGATCTGAATTTGCAAAGTAAGTTGTATGTATCAGATCACAACTGCTGATTACTTTCTAATCAGTTAAAATCCTTTAACAAGGTTGACCTAACAGTCATTTGTATAAATCCTCTAACAAGGTGACATTAAGGTGGAATGTTCTAAGTCCTCTAACAAGGCCACTCCTGATAGGATGATTAAATTCTTTAACCAGGTCACACCTAATAGTGTGTTATTGTAACCTTTAACAGGGTTGGCTCCTCACAGAGCTCACTTTAGAAGAATGAAAACTTGGTAGCATGTTACTGGTGGTTTTTCCCATATTGGGTTTCCACGTTAAATACTTGTGTCAACTTGTGTGAATGCTTATGGTTTGTTTTAATGTTATGTTTCTACAAGCAATTTCATTAGACAGTAAACTACATGATTAAAGTTGTTGACATATGCTACTGCTGCCGAGTAGATCTAAAATATAGAAAAGTTTTATTTGCTACATCTAGACCTGAGGATAACTGATTCACCCCTCCCGTCTCAGTTATTCTAAAACCATTCTAACATCATCATTCTTTATTGACCCTTCATTACTATTTCACCTTCTTTCAATAATAAGTGTATTAATGAATTATTCCTTTTATTGTTCAAATCGTGTTAATTTTAATTTTGATTTTATGTACTCTCAATGTTTTTATTCCTTAAACCCTTGGTTACTATTTCACATCCTTACCATTTCACTATATTATTTATAGTGTTCCCTTCATGTTCATGTTCATGTTCATTATGTTTTCATTACATTCTTCATGTTTGACATCATCATTGTTTAATTTCATTGTGTACTCTGTTGGTGTTTCACATCCTCATTATTTTACTATCCTAATCACATATCAGATTACAAGTCCATGTCAAACATGACAAACAAACAAAAAGATGATGTATCTATATGGAAACATACTTCCTCTTTTCAAGACTCACCGTCATCTTACATAATATATTATCAATTGTACATCAGATTGCATTTATATTTCTCATTATGCATCACTGTTAATATTCATCATCAAGAACTTCCCTTATATATGTATTGTCCTAAAAATTTATCACCCATGATTGGTTTCTTTATTAAGACCTATAAGACCCATTTTAGAAATTTTGAGGTCCGACTGTCGGTTATGCTTGATCCTAGAAAGTTGAGTCTCTATTTCCTACTCCTTTTCACTCTCCCTAAGCTCTATTTTAAATTTTATCCTATTTCTCTAGGTATATTTTGCCAAAGGTGACATGTGCTTGGGTTTTGGGGCCCAAATTTAACCCAGGGTCCGATGTGGGGATTTTCTCCTGGGATTTCATTCTGTGGTTGGCTTGGATAAAATTTGAATCCTAAAATGATTGAGTTAGTATAAAAAGCCATATCTCTCCTCATATTTACATCAATAATCAAGTGCAAATATCACAATCATATGCAAGCATTTTGGCAATCAAGCAATCAAGTTTTCAAGCAAGAGAAATTGGATTCAATTTTTGAAGGAAAATTCCCAAGGTCATTAAAATAAAAGTAAATTTTCTCCAATTGATGCAAGTTTCTCTCCCATGATGGCCAAGTAGAGGAATTCTCAATCAAAGCAAGAAGAGTCATCCTTCTATCCATCTTCTATCTCCATCTTTCCAAGTGTTATCAAGCATAGCTTCATTCAAGATCTAGGAGTGGAATTCATAGATATATGCATTTGTGAGGGAATCCTTGATTCCACATCTAATTACAAGGTCAAATATTTGGATCTCAAGCATATTAAAGAACATTCATAGGTATGAGAAACTTCTACATCAATCCATGAGGGTCTATGCAAGGTGAATCTATTATTTACCTTTTTATTTACAATCCTTTATGAAATTTCATTCATTTCTAAGGTTGATTACTAAATAGAGGTTTGACCAAGGCAAATCCCTTTAGTCAACCTTTTCCCCTATTTTTCTATGTGCAGAAATAGGTTACAGAGTTGTCGAATCAGATCTGGGCAGAATGGGTGTAGTCAAACAATCTATAAAAAACTCAGCTAAAAACATTGGGAACACATCACCATTATCTTTATGTTCCAGGAACATGTCACCATTACCAATAGTTTCCTATCATTTTGAGCTCATATTTCATTCGCAGGTCAATTTCGCCTTCTGATTTTTGTTTCCGTCAATTTCACCTCATTGTATGTCTGTTATAGTCCATTTTTACCATCTTTTTAGAGACTTTCCTTGTTAATCATTTACATTAGTGGGTATTATCATTCTTATTTTATCTATTACATACTTTAGTGAAAGAATCATTGTCCCCAATTAGCACTTGATTCACCTCTTGAGCCTATTGGTGGCATCTTCCTTCCTATATGTACAATTCATGAAAAGGGTAGTGATCTATACATACATGCATTTGCAATTTCTCCCCTGTTCTTCTGTCCCTTTTCTTTTGTACAATATATTATGTCCTTATTTTTTTCATTAATAATAACCCATATTCCACCACACTTCAATTTGAAAGATCACATATCAAATTTCTACTCTCAAACATTATGCAGATGATCGTGGATATTAATCACATACAACACACTTGGAAAAGTAATAACGATAAAATTTAGAGAACAAACATGGACATAGTTGAGTGTGGATATCATCCACATAGATCAACATACTCAGATTGTAAAAAATTATGAAAGTGATAGGGAAAAATATTTCAATGCTCAATGCATACTCACAGGTCAATGTGTTATTTCACCTTTCTCTCCAACTGTTGCAGATGAACATATCCTAAGATATCACAGGGAATCATCCCTTGCATCTCCTAGACCAATTCCTTCCATAGATTTTCCCATCAAGATCCCACACCCAATAATCCAAGCAACCAAAATATGGCTTCAGAACCATGCTCATATTATTGACCAATTCTTTGTGGGACCAAATCCTTTTCATGATCTTGTGTTCCCAACAAGATCCTTTTTCTTCACAAAATTATTCAAGGTCAACCTAGAATAATGGAAAAATAAATATTTGAAAAAATAGTTCTTAGAAAATTATGGCCCACAGGTTTGAGAAAGCTCTGATAATCTATCATGGAAACATAGGCTATAATGAGTTGTGAATGAACAAATCCCATCTTAGATATTTACCAAAGTATATGTTATACCTTATGTTGTCACAAAAGTTTGCACCCTTGTTTAGGTGAGTGTGAATGACCTAAAAAAATTTGTGAAACATGGAAACAACCTCCCAAGTGTGGGACTTGAAATGTGAGTTTGAGTCTCTGGAGAAGGTCAACTTCCTTCCAATCAAGATGCACCTAAAACTAAGCTTTTAAAGTTAACGAGCATTTTTTATAATTTTGAGTTGACCAGTTGTATCCTATCACTTGATCACTTAAGTGACCCTTTGAAGTCCCCTTTATCATCAAAATAACCATCCCCTTTTAACTTTATTAGCTATCTCATGTATATTGTACCCCTGCAATGACTAAATCACTGAACATTTTAAGGTTGCTGTGGCATGGTTGCATTTTATAAGTTAGTCATTGCAGCTTTGCAAATGGTCTTTCCCCTTAGCTTTAATAGTTAAAATTTCTGATAGTGGTTAAAGGAATGATTTTCCATTGTTTCACAAAAGTGTATTCTTGTCAACACATTTTGACTATGAAACAATGAAATAAGGACACATATCTAAGGGTCCACCAATTAAAGGCTAATCTTTTTTCCATTTTGCAGAAGCATGGTGGGCCCATTTTTTGCCTTTTCTAAAATAAAGAAAAGAGTTTTATAAAATGATAAATGTGGTGGGACTGAGCTCATAAAGGAAGGGATTTTTTTATATTTCTCCAAGGAACGATGGGCCTATTCTTGGTCGATTGTTAAACAATGATAAGAGTTTAAAGAGAAATGGCGAAAAGAAGGAAATGAATGATAAGTTAATAACTTCATCTTGACCTTGCATGGTTAAGGTCATTGGCCCTTTTTTACTTGTGAGGTGGAAACTTTAATATAAATAAATTGGCAGTCAAATTTGGTCACTACCCTCGTAGCCTCTTGTCAACATTCTCAATTTTTCTTGTGAGGATGGGGTTAGGGCCAAGATCAATGGTTTTTTATGATCGGAGTAATTGTAAAGGGTTTTCCAAGGGAAAAAATATAGATTTGGGCCTGGTATGGCCATGTTTGACTAACCATCAAGGGGTTTTTACAGTCAAGGTTTTGTCTTCAATGCATGCAGAGATCACTATAAATGTTTTTTTGCTTCTCAGCTACTCCCATTGATTTTTATGCATACACAAAAACTCTCATAACGCTATATTTTTATATGCACACAACTTGGAATTATTTTTTCAGTCAGAGGCATATTTATCAACATAAAGAGATCTTCTGTCTATATGGTTGTAGTGGATATTTTATCCAAGCTAGAGCATACAATCTTGAGCTCTTTCTGTCTTTTTGGCTTGTAATAAGATCATATTTTCTTTTGATCATCCTTCTTGAGCTTCCCTTTTTTAACTCAACCCTTGTTGCGGGTTTTAACTTCATGTATAATTAGAGTTATGCCTAAAGTATATAAAATGAAATCATGTTCATATTTGTAAGGATCTCTCTCTTTGTTTCCTTTGCAAAATTATTTTTATGTAATTGTAACTGGCCTTGACTTTCTTTAATGTATTAGTGTTACCTATTTCAAATACAAATATCTTGTGTAATATTTTACTTATTATTTGGATACATTTTAAAATCTTCCCTATAATATGATTGTGTTGATTTTCATCATTGATTATGCTTGTGAATCTTTAGGTTCCTTGCAGGGTCTATTTAAGTCCTAACTTTCATATTGTTCTAGGAGTTGATCAAATAAAAGGAGTAGTATTGTCTTGGTAGTTTCATTAAGGTCTAAGGGAAATCCTAGGTAGAAGGAGATCAAATTTTCAATCTTCGTGTATCACCATTTTCCCTTTCTTCATATCCTTCTCCCTTTTCCCTTAAATGCTTAGTTTTAGGTGCATCCTGATTGGAAGGAATCTGACCATCTCCGAAGACTCAACCACACATTTCAAGTCCCACACTTGGCAATTTTTTTTCCATATTTTACAATGTTTTTTAGGTCATTCACACTCACCTAAACAATGGTGCAAACTTTTGTGACAACAATTTTTGACACGCCCGATGGAACAGAGATTCAAATCAGTTAAGGAACATCCCCTAGTGGACCATTTAAAGTTACCGTTCATTGATAATTTTAGTGTTTTTATTAGTACTAGCTATCTTTGGAGGTAGTTCATTCAAACACTATGGTGACTCCAAGTGCAAATCTACTAGCTTCAAGCAGTCCTAGTGCTAGTATGTAATAAGATTAAATATGGTCTTTTATGTTCTTCAGGATTTCTATGAAATTGTTTTTTAGATGATTTAACATGGATTCCTTTCATAGATATGCCTCTAATTTTCCCACATATCATGAAAATTATACCACTTCACCCTTAGTTTTTCCATCTCAATCAGATCTACAACCTAGTGTTGACCCAAATTTCCCTGCTCAATCTTTAGAACAACCCCACAAAAAGCCCAATCTAGGAATTGATGAACTATGAGATTGTATAAATAATATTGTCTTTAGGTTTGTAGACCTAGGCTTAAATTTTTATTATGTTCATAATCCATTACCGTTCCATGACAATGGGTGATATGCTTTCATATAACTCCTTATGATTAGTTGATTCAAAGAGTTGTTTGAGATTAAGGAGTAGCCACGTAATACACAAATACATGATATAATATGTGAGGTAAACCATATATGTATAGAGTCTCATAAAGGGTACCATGAGGAGATGGCTCACCATGCTCATCTCCAAGAGAAAAAAGAGAAGGAAATAAAATAGAGGCAATTTGATGAGGATATTTCAAGAAGATTAATTGTAGAGGCAGATAAAGAAGTGAGGCTCAAGCTTGCTCAAGTGCAGGAATCTGAAGCTCCTAAGAACAAATTTGCTAGCTTCAAACAAGAAAAGCTCAATATCTTGCAAGAATATGTACAAGATAAAGTACCTCCTCCCAAATTCTACATTGTAGGCTTCAAAGCCCCTTGTCTAGTTGATACAACCCCAGTGCCTACTACTATAAGTCCTCCACTCTCATTTCCAAAAAAAAACATACCCATTCAACCTCATACACCTATCACCATTTCACTCTTTGAGGGTGGACCGGTTGTATGAAATGCTAATGGTCCTAACATGTCATTTTGGGAGATTAATACAAAGCCAAATCTCCCGTGTTTAGTGTAGTATGTACAAGAAGAAAAATAAGAGAAGAAAGAGGAACTCCCGCAAAAGGATATTGAGAAGGTTTTACAAGAAAAGACCTCTCTACAGATTGAGACCAAAAGTGAAGTAGAGGACCATGTCCTCTTATTTAAAGATCTCTCCTCTTTTATTGTAGGGGAAGAATTAAAGGATGCCAAGGAAAGCCATGTCCTTGAGGATATACACACGAGTATACAAGAGGTTTATTCCCAACCTATGCATAATGTACTGTTACCCATAATTTCCCCATTATATGAATTTTGGCTATAGGTGGAGTGAAATGAGTCTCCCATAAGGGTTGAGCCCGGCCTGTGAAGAAGACCATAAATTTTTTGGTCTTGGTTATGCCTCTACAACCCTTTTTTATATTCTTTGTCTACCTTTCCCATGCAAAATCGGCTAAGAATGGAAACCCTTTATAATTCATGATACCCTAAGTGACTGTTGACCTTTCTAATTTCCCATTACCTTTTTTGGTCACTTAAATCCCTAAAACCCATGTGCTTATTTTATTTTCACGCAATCGCGATATCTCCTAATGATATCATAATATTCCTTTTGATCAAGTGAGTAAGGTTAAGTTCTTCAGTCGGGAAGTCTCGTGATAAACTCCAAGGTTAACAAATTTTTGTGAGACTTCGTGTTTGCTCAGTTGGGAGATCTCCTTATTTGACTATGGTTAAGCAATTCATCTAGCGACTTGGAGTTTATACAGTCACCAAGTCTCCAAATGAACCCTAGAATTAAAGACAAGTAAGTTGAGTTAAGGTTCAAGGTCAACACCAAGGTAATCTTCAAGCATCTTCCATTTTGATTGTGTGGCTGGCGTAAAGGCTTGAAGTAGAGGTGCTCAAAGTTTAATGTCTAAGCCATTACACCATGGTGCCACGTGTTCCTAATCAGATGTTCTCAGTCATGATGTCGCTGAATGAAAGAAGGGTGAGATTAAAGTTCAAATCTAATCTGAGTCGTTCATCCTAATTTGATCTTGCGGTGGTTTCTTGGTCTCATAAAGGAAAATAATATGCCAAAAGTATTCAAAGACGCAGCAACTACCGTTGATGATAAAGGAGATCCAACATTTGTCGCCATGTCTCGGAAAGGAACCAAGGTTAAGGGAAAAGTCTGGAGACTCAATGAAAACAAAGGAAAGATGTAACCAAGGGTAAAGGCACAGGTTAAAATCACAGTCAGATCAGAAAGGAAGATCAACGGTCACATTTTAAATTGAAATCAATTTGAATCTCGATCGTGGATGAAATACCTCACACCAACTGTGACCGTTATCTTTCAAACATTTAAAAATTCAAATATCTGACTTGAGTACTTATGACAGAACCGACTTGCATGGAAGTAGATGGATCGATCAACTTCTCAGGGGCATAGTTATGACAATTGGAAAGATGTTCAGGCCTATATCTGATTTTTTGAAGATATTTCAAGGAGGCATTAATGATGAGAATCGATAGATTTAGGGTTTCCAATTATTCTATGCAAAATCAATTGTAACCCAAAATTGGATTTACTCTAAGCCTGCGTGCTCAGGAGTGTATATATATGAGTTTTAGAAGTTGTTAAAAAAAGAGATTCTAGTTGGTGTAAAATTATCTATGGAAATTTTCTCCCCTCTAACTTTTACAGTTGTAACCTTTCATTGATTTCCAGATTATGTATGAGTTATCTGTGGTATCTTCTCTTCCCTCTAGCTTGTCTTTGTCTGTATTTCTCTTACTGAATATAATATAGAGATTGGGATTGGAAGGAACTTGGAGTTCCTAAGCCCTCTCTCTTTCTACAATATTGTGTACTACTGTGGATGATCTGATTTAGATGATTTTGTGGATATTCTTCAGTCCCTTGTCATTTTTTCTCATTCATGTGCCTGATTGTAGAAGTGGATGTTTGTTTGTAGGTCATAGTCTGTGTCTATGTATAGTGAATACACTATTGTTTATGAAATTAATTCTTTCCCTGAATAGCCTCTGTTTATCTCAGAACTCTCTATGAAATACTTATGCAAGCCTATCTAGATATGTGTGTTCTATTAGATTCAAGTTCTCTTTCTAAGATTGATTGTTGTGTTTTAATTCAGAAAATTACCTTCGGTGTATCACCTAGTAGGATAATTTGTTTTTCAGTTATTTCCCTTTCTGCATTCCTTCTATCCCTTTTCCCTCAAGAATTAACTTTCATTTTAAGAAGCAAATTTGGGTGATTATCCAAGAGGAACCAGCCTAGAACCTGGAGGTCTCATCTCAGTTAGAAAAGGTCCCATAAACTAGAGACGATTCCCATGTTATAATAGATTATCAAGACTAGGAGAACTTGACCTAGGGTGCAAAATTTAGTGTATAATAGTTCTGGCATGCCCGGTGGGACTCCTACAGAAAAGAAGTTGATCTTTCAAAGCTATGCATATTTCTGATATACTGATTGCATAGTACAGACCTAAGATGAGGTTTCACTCTCAAAGTATATCTGGTGACTCCATTGGTGTGAGGAATAGAAGATCCATCCCTGTTCAAAGTTTATGAGAAAGGTTGAGACAAGACTCTCAAGTCATTCTGAATTCCTGTAGCTACCTCTAAGAAGAAGTTACCATAGGTCATCTCAAATAACATCCCCCACAAGGAGGGTACAATCCACACCACCTAATTCATAGGGGAGACCTTCACCTTTTCACTATAAAAGGAGAGGGAGGTCTAACTAGAGAGATAGAAGAAGATTCAACTCCACTACTTGGACCTAATACAACTCATTTAGTTTCTACCAAGTGAGTTACAATTCCTACCATGGCTAGACAATTTGCCTTTGTGCCCTTCAATCAAGGAAGTCCCTTGAACTTTGCTCAACACCATGATGTGCCCTTAGCAGCACTCAAAAGTCTACCTAATTTCACAGGTGAAGGACAAACAACAACTTGTGAGCACATAAGAGATGTAGCCACCATCTGCAGTGTACATCATATTATAGAAGAAGATGTGGCTACCAAGCTTCTAGCAACCTCTTTCAAAGGTAAGGCCTTAGAATGGTTCAGAACATTGGCTGTTGGTTCCATTGATTCATGGGATAGATTAGGAGAATCATTGAGAAAACTCTTTGAAGATAAACCAGATTATTTATCTCTGGTTGAGCATCTAACAACCATTAAGAGGGCTCCTCAAGAGCAGATGATAGATTTTAATAGTAGATTCCTTAAAACATGGAATAGGATCCCTGTCTCTGTAAGACCTTCTATAGACCATGCTTTCCTATATTTTTTGAAAATATTAAATAGAAATATCTCTGTCATGATCCAATCTATGGGAGGTACCTCATTACCTCAGGCTTTTGACATAGAAGTCAGGGCTGAAAATTGTTTAATCCAAGTAGGCATGATAGCCCCAAGGCCACCCATGCCTATTTTTCCTAGCATTCAGCCTAGTATGCCCTTGAATGTTTCCCCATACACTCCCATACCCACTATAGTAGCCCCTCAAGAAAGTACAAGCTATGGGGAATCCAAAGCAACCCCTTCTCAAGAGTTTCTTGATTTGAGAAGCAGTCAACAAGAAATGCAAAATAATTAGCAAGAAATGACTAACTTACTGCAGAACCTAACCAAAGAGTTGACCAATTTAAAGAAGCAAAACCAGGGGAAAAGACCACCCTTTCAGCCAAAAAATCCAAGTCCCAACCAACAGTATCAAAATCGAGGACAACCTTACCAAAAGAATGGGCCACCATATCAAGGAAGTTATCAGGGACAAAGGAAAAACTACAATCAAAGGTCATTCCAACCTTATAATCCAATGCCCCTTAATTCTGTAAATCTAGTCAGGGATGTGGTCCCAAGTCAAAATAATCATGTTGTAGAGACAGAATGGTACTATCCTTGTAATTAGTCCCATAACCAAACAACATGCTTAAATGGAAGGGTGCATCAAGCACTCATGGTGCCGAATGCCTCAAATGTACAAACAGAGGCCTCTTCAGGTGGGCCACCTCCCCAACAAGAAGCATATGCTAATGAGACCACTCTCCCTAATTGGGAGAAACAAGATTTCAATGGAGTTAATGGTGAAACCCCAATTGTCGCCAACACTAGGTCTAAAAGAAGAGCTCAAGACATGGAGCAAATGGGAGATAGGGCTAAGGCTTCTACATCTGCAAAATCTTCATAGTCATTTACTCCTATCATACTGAAGAAGATCCCCCCCATTCCAGTCAAAGAGGGCCAATCTCCCTAGGAGGTTGAGCTTGTTATAGTAAAGATACACCAAAGAGTGCACACAGGAGCACCCTTCAACATTGTGGATAACATGAAGAAACTAAATGTCACTATGTCTATGTGGGACTCTTTGGCTATTCTGGGACAACCTAAGATCTTAAAGAAGGCTATGGGTGAAGTGTCAACTCCTCAACCTGCAAAAGATACAACAAAGCCAGTCTTGGTCAACACTGATCAAGAAAAGGAGGCTCCAAGCAGCAACCCCAAAGCAAATACCATTCAAGGTAGGAACTTGAAACCACCTCCCTTTTATGTATCTTTAATTATTGGAAAATATTTAGTGCATAATTTTATGGTAGATAGTGGAGCTACTAGCACTGTCATGCCTAAGAAAGTGGCTGACCAATTGGGTCTGAAATATGAGCCTCTCCAAAAGAAGGTTACCCAGATTGATGGTTCCTCAGTAAACACAATAGGTGTAGCTAAGGATACCAGCCTAATCCTCCATGCAAGCCCTAATTTATCTATCCTACTTTACATATACATCATAGACCTTCCTTCTCTATTTTCCATATGCTTATTGAGGGAGTTTACAGCCAAGATAGGAGGCTATCTTTCTTCTGACTGGTCTCACATGTTGTTTCATACAAGATATGGAAATAAGGTCACTATTAAGTCTGAATCATTGGAAGCACACTATATAGAACCTTATGTGTTCAATGTAGTCAATACAAGCTACCTTGCACTTGATGGTGATGTCTTCCCAATCATCAGAGAAAAAAATACCAAAGTAGAAGGTATTTCAGATATCTATCTAGATGAATTGGAATCAGAGAGAGCTTAAAAGGCCCAAGATAATGTTATTTGGGATGCTAGTTTGGGAAACTATTTAATACAAGAAGGTGGATTCATAGAGCCAAGTCTTTCTAAGAAGGACACTGAGTTAGAAGATCAAAGAAATCAAGTTTGGGAGATTTACTTTGATGGTGCTAGAAGCAGGCATGGTGCTATGCTAGTTTCTCCGAGAGGTGAAAGGTATTATACAACCTTTAGATTAAGTTTCTCTTGCACTAGTAACACTGCTGAATATGAGAGCCTGGTGAATAGACTGGAATGGGAAAGAAAGAGAGGTATTAAAGCCCTAAACATTTATGGTGATAGTGAGCTGGTTGTCAGTCAAGTAAGAGGGGTAAGTGCAACAAAAAATGATAAGATGAGATTATATAAGCATCGATTTTGGGATGCAATTGAAGATTTTTATGCTTTCAATATTGTTGCAATCCCTAGGAAATTAAATTAGAATGCAGATAGATTAGCTATTGTTGGATCTCGGTATGACATTCCTAATAGCGTTTCGAAAGAAAGGGACCAACAGCATATCAAAGTGATTGTCAGACCTTCTATTCCTGACAATGATGTTAATTGGAAAGTGTTTGACAATGATGAACAAATTCTGTATTTTTTATTTGAAGAAGATGTTTTTTCAGAGCACAACCAAGATAGGCTGATACAGAACTATGGTGACCAAGTTATGCAACTCAGATCAAATAAAATGCCCAAAGGTCTTGTCACCTTAGAAGTTGTCTTTAACAAAGATGATCAAGTTAAAAGTAGTAAAGTTGGCCTGGTAGTCCAACAAGAACATTGTACTGAACTAGAGCTGGAGCTAGGTAAAATTGTACTATTTGGGAAGGTAAATACTAATTCAGAAAAGTAGGCTTATACTCAGTTATTCAGAGAGTTCAGTGATATATTTGCGTAGAAATATGAAGACCTCAAAGGTTTTAACCCAGCCCTTGCTCAGCATACCATTGAATTGGAACCTAATGCCAAGCCAGTCAAGCAAAAGCAAAGGCCTGTCAATCCCAAGCTTGAGCCAATCATGCATAAAGAAGTACTCAAATTAATAGAGAGTGGTATCATCTACCCCATTAAGCATACTAGTTGGGTATCCAACCTTGTTCCTATTAGGAAGAAGAATGGGGAGTTGAGACTATGTGTTGACTTTAGGGACCTTAATAGGGCATCCCTAAAGGACCGCCATCCATTACCCTCTATTGAGAAAATCCTAAAATGTGTCTTTGGATCTGAGAGATTTTCATTATTCTATGGCTACTTAGGATATAATCAGATCCTAGTTAATGTAGAAGATCAATATAAGACTGCATTTACAACCAAGTGGGGAACCATGGCTTATCAAAAGATTCCCCCTAGTTTGTCAAATGCAGGCGCTACCTTTCAAAAGGCAATGGATATGGCCTTTAAAAGCCTCATGTACAAGTTTGTACTGGTCTACTTAGATGACATAACTATTTATTCTAAACACACAGTAGACCATATCAAACATCTGAGAAGGATATTTGAAAGGTGTAGAGAGTTCAGGATATCTCTTAATCCCAAGAAGTGTGTGTTTGCAGTTCATGAAGGAAAATTGTTAGGATATATAGTATTCAAGAAAGGAATTACAGTAGACCCTGAGAGGATTGTAGCTATTCTAGAACTCCCACTCCCACATCACAAGAAAAGTCTCCAATCTTTCATAGGAAGGGTTAAATTTGTTAGGCATTTCTTACCCAACATTACAGATTTACTAAAGCCTTTGACAACTATGCTAAGGAAGAATTCATCTTTCAGTTGGAGAAAAGAAGGGAAAGCTAATTTACAGGCCATCAAAGAGGCACTGATAGAAGCCCCTACCCTATTGAATCCTAATTTCAATAAGGATATCATCCTTTATACTTATGGAGGTTCTGATGCTATTTCTACAATATTGACCCAAGAAAATTTTGAAGGATTGGAGCAACCTATTGCTTTCTTTAGCAAGGGTTTAGAATAATATGAACAAAGATATTCTTTTGTGGAGAAACATGTACTTGTTGTGGTAAAAATCCTTAAAAAATTTAGATATCTGTTGACCCATAGCAAGGTACATTTAAAAGTTACTCATCAGAGTGTCAAAGAGTTCTTGCTTTCCAAGGACCTAAATGAGAAAAGAGCAAGTTGGATCACTAGAGTGATGGAATATGGCATTGATGTCCAAACTACCAAGCTAATTAGAGGAAGAGGTCTTTGTGAGAATTTGAAAGAGGATGAGAGTTCAAAGAAATCAGAGAAAATGGATGCATCCCTGGTTATGCATTCAAAAGAAGAACATGACAAGGCAGTAGGTTGGTTGCCTGACATGATTCATTACTTAAAAATAGGGGGATGCCCCAAAGATCTAGATTCAGAAAAAAGAAGGTACTACAGACTATAGTCCATTCCCTTTATGCTGATAGATGAAATTATTTTTAGAAAAGATCATAATGGTGTCCTTCTCATATGCATTGATTCAAAAAAGATAGCAGATGTCCTATTTGAAATTCATGATGGACCTTCTGGAGGTAATTTCTCTCCTAGGACTACTACTTTTAAAATCATGAGGGCTGGATACTATTGGCCATCTATCTTCAAGGATAGTCATGATTATGTCAGAAAATGCATCAAATTTACCATGTTCACAGGAAAAGAAAATCTTGCAGCTTTGCCCCTTCATCCCATTAGAACAGAGAAACCTTTCATGAGACGGGGCATAGATTTCATTGGAATAATTAATCCTTCATCTATTGTAGGCCATAAGTGGATAATTACTGCAACATATTATTTCACTAGATGGACAGAGGTCGTTGCATTGAAGGAAGCAAATGAGAATGTTGTTCTAAGCTTTTATGATGATATAATTCACAGATTTGGTGTCCCTGACTCCATTATTTCAGATAATGCATTAACATTTACAGGCCTAAGAGTGACTGAATGGGCAGTCAAACATTGTGTTTATTTTAACACAAGTTCAAACTACTACCCTCAGGGTAATGGTTTGGCAGAATCAACTAATAAGAACTTGATTAGGATAATCAAGAAGACGTTACAAGATAACCAAAGAAATTGGCACACCAAATTGAAATATGCCTTATGGTTAGATAGAATTACCCCAAAAAAGATCATTGGGAATTCTCCCTACATGTTAGTATATGGAAAAGAAGCTAAGTTGTCCATTTCAGTTGAATTTCCAGCCCTGGACTTAGCTACTCAATATGTCCTATTTGAAGAAAAGGATCCCTTGCTGATCAAATATGCTCAAACCATGGAATTAGAAGAACTCAGAGATAAATCCATGAAAGATATGGAATTCCATCAGATGCAAACAAAGAAGAGCTTTGATAGAAGGGCCAGATTCAGGAGCTTCAAAGTTGGGGATGTAGTCCTCAAGTGGGATGAATTTACATCAAAGCTAGGGAGACATTCTAAGTTTGATTTCTTCTAGGGTGGACCATTTGTAATCATAGAATGCAAGGAGCATAATACTTTTTAGCTATCAACTCTTAGAGGAGATCCCTTTCCCATTTATGTTAATGGATTCCATTTGAAGCCCTGTTTTGAGGTTTTTCCTTCCTTGTAAATCTCTGTGAATAAGTTTCCCTATTTTTTGTTTTGCTTTTTAGTTTAGTTTTATGCTTTTCAAGAAGTGCTCAGGCACAATTTTGTATCTCCCTCTGATCTACTTCTTTTTCCAAAAGGTTTTATGTTTAGGAATGACTCTATGCCCAATGGATGTCAAAGGCTACTGATTTTCAATGTCTAGCAGGCTGACATCCAGCAGAAATTGCCAAAATGTTACCCAAAATTTCCCCATTATATGAATTTTGGCTATAGGTGGAGTGAAATAAGGCTCCCACAAGGGTTGAGCCCAGCCTGTGAAGAAGACCATAAATTTTCTGGTCTTGGTTGTGCCTCTGCAACCCTTTTTTTTGTTCTCTGTCTGCCTTGCCCATGCAAAATTGGCTAAGAATGGAAACCCTTTGTAATTTATGATACCCTAAGTGACCGTTGACCTTTCTAATTTCCCATTACCTTTTTTGGTCACTTAAATCCCTAAAACCCATGTGCTTATTCTCTTTTCATGTAGTCACAATATCTTCTAATGATATCAGAATATTCCTTTTGATCAAGCGACTAAGGTTAAGTTCTTCAATCGAGAAGTCTCGTGATAAAATCCAAGGTTAAAATATTTGTGAGACTTCACATTTTCTCATTCAGGATATCTCCTAATTTGACTATGGTTAAGCAATTCATGTAGCAACTTGGATTTTATACAGTCACCAAGTCTCTAAATGAATCCTGAAGTTAAAGACAAGTAAGTTGAGTTAAGGTTCAAGGTCAGCACCAAGGTAATCTTCGAGCATCTTCCATTTTGATTGTGTGGCTAGCATAAAGGCTTGAAGTAGAGGTGCTCAAAGTTTAATGTATAAGCCATTATGCCATGGTGCCACGTGTTCCTAGTCAGATGTGCTCAGTCACGATGTCGTTGAATGAAAGAAGGGTTGCAGAGATTAAAGTTCAAATCTGATCTGAGTCATTCATCCTGATTTGATCTTGCGGTGGTTGCTTAGTCTCATAAAGGAAAAGAATATTTCAAAAGTATTCAGATACCCAGCGACTACCGTCGATGATAAAGGAGATCCAACGTTTGTCGCCAAGTCTCAGAAAGGAACCAAGGTTAAGGGAAAAGTCTGGAGACTCAATGACAACAAAGGAAAGAGGTAACCAAGGGTAAAGGCATGAGTTAAAGTCATGATCAAATCAGAAAGGAAGAGGTCATGTTTTAAAGTGAAATCAATTTGAGTCTCGGTCGTGGATGAAATACCTCATGCCAGCTGTGACCGTTATCTTTCAAACATTTAAAAATTCAAATATCTAACTTGAGTAGTTATGACAGAACTGACTTGCAAGGAAGTAGATGGATCGATTGACTTCTCAGGGGTAGAGTTATGACAATTGGAAAGCTGTTTAGGCCTATATCTGATTTTCTAAAGATATTTCAAGGAGGCATTAATGATGAGAATCGATAGAGTTAGGGTTTCCAATTATTCTATGAAAAATCAATTGTAACCCAAAATTAGATTTACTCTAAGCCTGCGTGCTCGGGAGGGTATATATATGAGTTTTAGAAGTTGTTAAAAAAAGAGATTCCATTTGGTGTATAATTATCTATGGCAATTTTCTCCCCTCTAACTTTTACAGTTGTAACCTTTCATTGATTTCTAGATTATGTATGAGTTATCTGTGGTATCTTCTCTGCCCTCTAGCTTTTCTTTGTCTATATTTCTCTTACTAAATATAATACATAGATTGGTATTGGAATGAACTTGGAGTTCCTGAGCCCTCTTTCTTTCTACAATATTGTGTACTACTGTGGATGATCTAATTTAGATGAGTTTGTGGATATTCTTCAGTCCCTTGTCATTTTTTCTCATTCCTGTGCCTGATTGTAGAGGTGTATGTTTTTTTGCAGGTCATAGTCCGTGTCTATGTATAGTGAATACGCTATTGTTTGTGAAATTACTTCTTTCCCTGAATAGCCACTATTTATCTCAGACCTCTCTATGAAATACTTATGCAAGCCTATCTAGATATTTGTGTTCTATTAGATTCAAGTTCTCTTTCTAAGATTGATTGTTGTGTTTTAATTTAGAAAATTACCTTTGGTGTATCATGTAGTAGGATAATTTGCTTTTCAGTTATTTCCCTTTCTGCATTGCTTCTATCCCTTTTCCCTCAAGAATTTACTTTCATGTTAAGAAGCAAATTTGGGTGATTATCCAAGAGGAACCAGCCTAGAACCTGGAGGTCTTACCTTAGTTAGCAAAGGTCCCACAACCTAGACATTATTCCCATGTTATAGTAGATTATCAAGACTACGAGAGCTTGACCTAGGGTGCAAAATTTAGTGTATAACAGTAACAATAGATAAAATAGTCTAGGAGAAGGATTTCATGGCTTCTTTAACCCATCATGGAGGATGTTATGACATGGTAAATTTACAAAGCAAGAAGGATATTGATTGGTGTAAACTTGAAACATTCTTTATTTATATCAAGACATCATCTCCTAGACCTACCTTTCTACAAGAAAGAGATACTCTACAACATGATATTGAGAAGGTTGTACTAAAAGAGGCCTATTTGTAGAGGAAGATTCAAAGAAAAGAGGAGGACCTGACCTTTTTCTTGAGGGGCTTCCTTCTTTTGATGAGAAAGAAAAAATACAAGATCAATTACTACAATAGGAGGTTTCTCATGATATGAAGTATAATCAAGGAGATCTCAAGGATGCTACTATCCTTGAGAAAGAGTGTGCTAATATGCATGAGGTTTCCCTTAAACCTATGCATATTATTATAGTAGACATGGAAGAGATTGATGATGATGATGATTTTCTTGAAGAACTTGATGCCATTCTATTCCATTAAACTTGATCCCCCATCTCTTACAATTGAAGAACATAAGTTGGATCAACAACAAGTGAACATCAACACATTACTAGTCATTCCATCAAAGCCACGTGTTCAATCTACAAGAAGTTGTAGATTTCTGATTTTTCACAGTAAATCCATGCCCAATGGATTTCCAAGCTACTAGTCTTTTATACTTAGCGGGGAAGTATCCGACATAAATTGCCAAAAATGTTGAACTTTTGTCAACATTTAACCTCTAGGTTAAAAAATACAATCAAGTCCACAGATCAGATTATCAGGCCTAAAAAACCTTCAGAATCCTTCTAAGTCCTAAAACCCTAAGCCTTCAAAGTTAACAAGAACTTTGTTATAATTTTGAGTTGACCAATTATACCTAATCACCTAATCAATTAAGTGACCCTTTGAAGTCCCATCTATCATAAAAATAATCGGCCCCATTTTACCTTTACTGAATATCTCATGTTAATCACAACCCCACAACAACTAAATCACTTAACATTTTAAGGTTGCAGTGGTGCAGTAGCAGTTTATAAGTTGGTCGTCATAGATTTTCAAATGATCTTTTCCCTTATCATTTGATAGCTACTAATCCGCGATGGTAGTTAAAGGAATTATTTGTCACTATTTCTCAAAAATGCATTCCAGTCAACACATTTTGACTTCAAAACAAATAAATAAGGACACATGTCCTGGGGTCCATGGTTCAAAGGCTATTCTTTTCACCGTTTCACGGAAACATGGTGGGCCTGTTCTTTTCCTTTTCTAAAATGGTAAAAATGGTTTTATAAAATGATAAGCATGGTGGGCTTGAGCTCATAAAGAAAAGGCTTTTTTTTTTGTTTCACCAAGGAATGGTGAGCCCATTCTTGCCCGATCACAAAAAATCAATAAGAGTTTAAAGAGAAATGGAAAAAAGAAGGAAAGGAATGTTAAATTAATAACTTCATTGTGACCTTGCATGGTTAAGGTCATTGACCCTTTTTGACTTGTGATGTTCTAACTATGATATGAATAAACTGGTGGTCAAATTTGGTTGCTACCCCGGTGATTTCTAGTCAACATTCTCAGTTCTTCTTGTGAGGATGTGGTTAGGGCCTAGATCGATGGTTTTTAATGATTATAGTGATTGTAAATGGATTTAAAAGGAAAAAAAATCAGATTTGGGCCTAGTATGGCCATGTTCGACTAACCATAAAGGGGTTTCAATAGTCAAGGTTTTATCTTCAATGCATGCACAAATCACCATGAATATTTATCTACTTCTCAGCTACTCCGATTGGT
Organism: Thuja plicata; assembly: GCA_018584345.1. Classification (NCBI taxonomy): domain Eukaryota; kingdom Viridiplantae; phylum Streptophyta; class Pinopsida; order Cupressales; family Cupressaceae; genus Thuja; species Thuja plicata. Next base: position 1,385,127 of record MU224113.1, read on the forward strand.
TTTTCTATATACACATCAACTCTCATAATGTCATTTTTTTGTACATGAAAATTGGACATACAAGGATCTTTTGGCGATATGATTTCATGGGATATTTTATCTAAGGTAGAGCATTCAATTTTGAGCTCCTTCAATCTTTTCAGCTTCTAATAAGATCATATTTTCTTCCGATCTTCCTTCTTGAGCTTCCTTTTTTGTAACTCAACCCTATTTGAGGGTTTGAACTTCATGTGTAATCAGATTTATACCTGAACTCTATAAAAGGTAATCATGTACATATTTTTAAAGATCTCTCTCTCTTTCTTTTGTAAAATTATTTTTCTATAATTGTAACTAGCCTTGCCTTGCTTTAATATATTATTGTTACCTATTTAAAATTCAAATATCTTGTGTGATTTTTTCCTTATTATTTGGATGCATTTCATCATCTTCCCTATTAAATGATTATGTTGATTTTTTTGATTGATTATGCTTTTGAATCTTTAGGTTCCTTGTGGGGTCTATTTAAGTCCTAACTTTCATATTGTTCTAGGAGTTGATCAAATTGATGACATGTAACAGATTGAATGTTTGAAGATGTTAAGTTGATCACTAAAATGCAGAAGGATAATGTAAGACATTAAATCAGTTAATGGATTGTATTTTCATTGATGTCAACTTGATATAATCTAATAAGTTATAATCAAAGTATCAAAGACTTTAGAGAATCAAAGAGAAAAATATTATGCTTTCAGTAATGCATAAAAGACAAGCATTCACAATGTGACTTCAAACACCGACGATCAGTGTAACCCAACGAAAAAATACCACCAAAATTCAAGTCACAGTGATGCCCGAGCAAGAACACTGATGAGCATTACCAATGAGCAGAATCACAAGCATAACCGACGGCCAAAAACATAGTGTAAACCAACAGAGAAGCCCGAGGGGAACAGGAGTGTTGACCGAAGCTATCAAAGAGTTGAATCACCAAAATTAACTTAAGTTCAGAAATGACAAAATATCTAGCTGGAAAAGCTAAATATGGACTTAACTGGTACTTATCTTTGTTTTCATTGACAAAATAAAGCCAGAGATAAGTAAAGGATTTAAAGTTGTTTTTTCTAGTTGGCAAGAAGATCTCTGCGAGATAAAATAGGAGTTTTGCTTTAAATATAATTGGAAAAATTTGTGGATCACGCCAAGATCAAGAAAATCAAGAACCTAACAATGGTGATATCATGTCTATAAAATAGACAACTTAATTCATTACTAATTGAGTGGGTGAATAAATGAAAAGATGATGCTATAGAGAAACTGATGAAGAGCAACTTCATACAGTCCTGATCAATCAAGCTGAGGAAAGAGCTAATGTTTTCTGTAGACACCGAGCAATAGAGCACAACATCACCGAGCAGAATGAAAGTGGAACAAAGGTATTAATAGAGATATATTGATTAGATTAGTTTTATGAGATTACAATAGATCTAAAAATCTGTAAGTATAAGTTGTATATGTGAACAAATCATACTGTTTCAGTTTAACCATTGATTCAGAAAGTCTCTTAACCGAGTGGGATTTAAAGATCCTTTCTATATTGAGATACATCCCAAGGATTATCAAAAAAATTTATCACGAAGATAGAATGAGATGCCAGCTACCTATTGATAGGCCAAGTTAGTGTTTGATCAAGGAAGGTAGCATAGAGATGCCCAATATCAAGTGACAGACTAAACTTTTAAATCCTCTAACAAGGTCACACCTAACAGTGTGTTTGTAACCTTTAACAAGGTTGGATCTTCACCGAGCTCACTTTAGAAGAGTGAAAATTTTGGGTTATCGGTCCTAAGTGGTTTTTCCCTTAACAGGGTTTCCACATTAAAAATTCATGTGTCAATGTGTTTATGAGTCATTACTTTAGTGTTTTTCATTACACATAGCTAATTGGATTGATCGGTATACTCTAGATAATTTATTGTCTTTTGGTAAATTAACAGACTGATATTAGGTAAACATACAGTAGAAGGTTTAACATAACATTTCAAGTAGTAGTAATTTGATAATAGTATTTGAAGGCATTCATCTTATAGGACTGAAGATAACTAGAGGCTTAATATTGTGGTACTAAGTTTTTGTGTTGATTATTGGAATATTTTTTAGGCTACTAATTCACCCCCCCCAGTTATTACTAACAATTGGTATTAGAGCTTGTGTGCTTAGAAAGGGATTTTAACAGCTCAAGCTAAAGATCACAAGATGAACAAATGAGATGTGCCGAAGTTGAATAAAGACAACTTTTCATCATGGAAAACCAGAATAAGACTCCACCTATTAGGTATTGGAAATGATATTGTTCAATACTTAGATACTAAATATGTGTTGCCTACAGGACCTCACACTCTTGAGCAATTAAGATTAAAGCATGAGCATAACTACATGAGCAATTAAGAGTAAAGCATGAGCATAACTGCATGATGATATAACTTGCATCGTCACTCTCCGATGCTAAGTTTGAAGATGTCAAAACCTACACCTCTGCAAAGAAAATGTGGGATAAGTTGAAGCTGGTACATGGAGGAGATGCCAATTTACTAAGAGCAAAGGAAGAAAGCCTAAGAGGGAGGTTTGATAACCTAAGGATGAAAAAAGGAGAAAATATCACTCGGTATAGCTGTAGAATCAAAGACGTAGTAAATGATATCCAAGGAGTTGGAGGTGTACTTGAAGAGGAGATAGTGGTAAGTAAAATCTTAAGAACCTTACTGCCTGTATATGATATTAGAGTTTCTGCTATTCAAGAAATGAGAGCAGTTGCAAACAATACAATTACTCTAGATAGTCTGATTGGTAGATTAATTTCATTCGAGATGAATAACTTTGACAATAGTGTCTTACCATCTATAGAATCTGTATTTAAATATTCTTTAAAGATAAGTAACTCAAGTCATGGACATGCTGTTAGAAATGATACTCATGACAGTGATAATGAGGATCAAGGACTTGATGAGATTGAAGCACTAATGGAAAGAAGATTGCAAAGAGGCAAAGGTAGATACAAAGGTAAATTACCACTTGTATGTTTCAATTGTAAAGAGGTTGGACACTTTGCTGCAAGATGTCCAAATGGAAGAAAAGATGACAGAGGAAATGACAGATCATATGAGAAGAACTTTGATAGAGGTGATAATAGAGATTAATGAAGCAACTGACAATCTGACAAAAGAGATACCCAAGACTACAAGGACAAAGGGAAGAAAGCTTGTTACCTAGCTAAGAACAGAGCAGATGAAACTGACACCAAATTAGAATAAGACATCGAGATGGTATTAGTAGCCCTGAAGGATGATTCAGATGAAAATTAAGAAAGGTATGTAGAAACTACACTCATATCTAAAGTTAGTAAAAATGATGTCTAGATCATAGATAGTGGCTGCACTCACCATATGACCAGTGATAAACCAAAGTTTGAGACTTTTGAATACTATAATGCTGGTTCACTGAGGATGGGAAATGATACACCTTGTCTAATTGAAGATAAAGGAACCATAATGTTGAATAACTTGATAAAATGTAAAAATGCTTACTGGGTAAAAGGACTGAATTATAATTTGTTAAGTGTTTCCCAGCTGAATAGTTCAAGTCATAGAGTAGCATTTGAAAATAAGAAGGCAAATATCTTCAATGAATTAGGAAGGTTGATTGGTACCGGCGAGTAGACAAAAGGTAACCTTATCTATCTCGATGACACTAACACCACTTGTTTAATGGCTAGAAATGAAGACATATGGTTGTGGCACAAAATATTTGTCATGTGAATTTTGACAACATGATAAAGATAAGCAACAAAAAGGAATGTCAGAGGCTTACCGAGAATGACTTAGCCTGAGCATATCATGTGCAAGAATTGTCAAAAAGGTAAGATGACAAAGTCTAGTTTCAAGAGTAAAACCTATACATCTAATACAATTCTATAATTAGTCCAAAAAAATCAATATGGACCCATGAGGACAAAGAGCTACTAAGGAGATAGGTATTTTATTATCTTTGTTGATTATTATTCTAGAATGATGAGAGTCATGTTCTTAAAAGATAAATCAGAAGCATTTAAGATGTTTAAATGGTACAAGGCTATGGTAGAAAAACAAAGTGAAAAGAAATTGAAATGCTTAAGGTTAGATAGAGGAGGGTAATTCACTTTAGAAGAATTCACTAACTATTGCAATGAGCATGGAATTAAAAGATAGGTTTCTGCACCGAGAACAACACAACAAACTGGAATTGTTGAAAGGAGAAACAGATCAATTATTAACTGTACAAGAACATTGATGATTGAGAAAAGCATCATTCAAAATTTATGGAGGGAAGTAATCAGTACTACTGTCTACACATTAAATAGAGTACAATTGAAGAAGAACATAAAGAAGACACCCTAAGAGCGTTGGTATGGTCATACACCCAATGTAAGTTACTTCAAAATCTTTGGTAGTAAATGTTATATATTGAAGAATTATAGAAATGGAAAACTTGACTCCAAAAGTGATGAAGGTATCTTTCTAGGGTACTCAACCAAAAGCAAGGCTTATAAATGTCTTAACAAGTCATCTAAAAAAATCATTGAAAGTGCAAATGTGAAAATAGATGAATTTGTAGAAAATAATGATAAGGAAAGAAAAAAGGAACCAGATGACTACAACAGGTATGTTTATAAAGAACCTGACACTCTACCCAAGAAATAGTGTATCACTCCTAAGCAACAGATCATTGCACCTAAGCATCAGGCTATAATTACCAAAAATTGGGAAAATCCTCAAGATGATGTTTCGAAAAATGGAGATCAGAACAAAGGTCAAGAAGATGATCAACATGATGAACATAGAGATGAACCAAAACATGCCAAATATGTCAGAAGGCATCATCCATAGAATCAAATCATAGGAGACAAGAAGGCTCAAACAAGAACAAGGAGTAAGTCACTAAACACCAGATGTTTACTTTGTGATTTTGAGCCTAAATCTATTAACAATGCACTTGAGAATGAAGAATGAGTCAGTGCTATGAATGAAGAAATAGGAAAGATTGAGAAGAAAAGTACATGGACACTAGTACCGAGACTAGATGACAAGAATGTCATTGGTATCAAATGTATATTCAGAAACATGTTGAATGAGAATGGAGAAGTCACTAGAAACAAAGCAAGGTTAGTATGCAAGGGATATGCACAAGAAGAAGGTATTAACTATGGAGAAACCTTTACACCCATTGCTAGACTAGAAGGAGTTAGAATATTACTTTCTTATGCTTCATTTAAAGGATTCAAGGTACACCAGATGGATGTCAAATCTGTGTTCCTAAATAGAATACTGGAAGAAGAGGTATGCATTGAACAACCAGAAGGGTTTGTTGATCCAGACAAGAGAAACATGGCATGTAGACTACATAAAGCCTTGTATGGATTGAAACAAGCACCTAGAGTTTGGTATGAAAGACTTCACTCATATCTCATTAGCATAAAATTTGTTAGAACAAGTGCAAATAGCAATTTGTACTTAAAAGAAGATACCAATGGTAATATTTTGATTGCTGAAATTTTTTTTGATGATATCATTTTTGGGGGAAATGAATTGTTATCCAAATCCTTTGCTAATGAAATGAGAAAGGAATTTGAAATGTCTATGTTTGGGGAGATCAAATTTTTCCTTGGTCTATAGATTCTTCAACAAGATATAGGCATATATATCACTCAGTCCAAATACATCAAGGAAGTGCTGAAGAGATTCAAGATGGAAGATTCCAAACTAGTTGGAACACCTATGGCTACTGGATGTAAGCTGACAAAAGAAGACAAATCAAATGAGATAAATTAGACCTTATATAGATCAATGATTGGAAAACTAATGTATGTTGTTCATGCTAGACCAGATATAGCACATGCAGTTGGAATAGTTGCAAGATTCTCTGCTAATCCCAAAGAATCACATATGACTACTGTCAAAAGAATTTTGAGATATCTGAAGAACACCAAGGATTATGGCTTATGGTACAAAAGAGAAGGAAAATTTGAGCTACAAGTCTATATAGATGTTGATTGGGATGGAAACACTAATGACTGAAAGAGAACAACTAGAGCAGCATTCTTCATGGGTGACAGACTTGTCACATGGATCAGTAAGAAGCAATGATGCATCTCTTAGTCTACTGTAGAAGCAAAGTATGTGGATGCTACTGCAAATTTCTCAAATACTACATGGATCAAATAGTTACTAGAAGGTATGAATATGAAGATTCTTGAACCGGTAATTATCTATTCTGATAACACCAGTGCAATTAACATTTCTAAGAATCCAGTCATGCATGCTAGGACTAAGCATATTGCTATCAATTATCACTATCTAAGAGAACAAGTGAAAGCAAAGGAAATGGAACTAGAATCTATAAAATCAAAGGAACAGTTAGCTAATATATTCACCAAGCCATTACTCAAGGATACATTTGAGTACCTGAGACAGATACTAGGGGTCCAACCCTTGTCTATCGGTTAGTAAGCTGACTAGGAGGTTGCATCAGTCTATACTAAATCTAAAGATCAATCATGTGGATGAAAAAACTTAGATGGACAGCAACAGATAAATCTGTACATAGCAAGGTACAAATCTACACCAAAAACTAGAGACATTGTATTGTTGATAGATAGGGAAATTCAAGGAATATATTATGTAAAGGGATGGAACATGATATAGATGATTTTATTTGGCATTGTTGTCAAAGGGAGAGATTATCTCATTATCATCAGGGAGAGATTATTCTCATTATCAAAAGGATCATAAGGGAGAGATTATCTCATTGAGAGATATGATAAAGGGATAGATTATATAATTATCCATGAAAGTGAAGTTCTTGAAAATCAGAAAGAAAGAGTTAATCAATATTCTAAGGGGGAGAAATTGATTACATATGAAATATCCATCTAAGGGAGAGAAGTAACAAAGGGAGAGAGTTCAGACAAAGGGAAATATTGTTGTCAAAGGAAAAAAATATTATCAAGAAGAGGAACAATCAAGGCAGAGCACATATAAGAATAGAGACATTAAATGTTACATCTATCCACTGAAGGGATTGAAGATTGAAAACAACCATTCTACATGAAACAAATCTAAGGTATTTGTGAGCTTACCAAAATCTAGACATTTGTAATAGTTACAATAGAAAATCTTGATGAAACTGTCATATTTCATATTGTATTAGTAATAGTATAGTATGATAATGTAGTATGTTTCCATCAATGCCAAAGGGAGAGATTGATGACATGTAACTGATTGAATGTTTGAAGATGTTAAGTTGATCACCGAAATGCAAAAGGATAATGCAAGACATTAAATCAGTTCATGGATTGTATTTTCATTGATTTCAACTTAATATAATCTAATCGGTTATAATCAAAGTGTCAAAGACTTCAGAGAATCAAAGAGAAAAATATTATGCTTTCAGTAATGCATAAAAGACAAGAATTTATAATGTTACTTCAAACACCGACGGTCAGTGGAACCTGACAGACAGAGATCACTGAAAGTCAAGTCACAGTGATGCCCAAGCAAGAACACTAATGAGAATTACCGACAAGAAGAATCACAAGCATAACCAATGATAAGAAACATAGTGTAAACTGACGGAGAAGCCCGAGGGGAACTGGAGTGTTGAGCAAAGCTATCAAAGAGTGAAAACACTGAAATTAACTTAAGTTCGTAAATGACAAAATATCTAGCTGGCAAAGATAAATATGGACTTAACTAGTAGTTATCTTTGTTTTCATTGACAAAATAAAGCCAGAGATAAGTAAAGGATTTAAAGTTGTTTTGTCCAGTTGGAAAGAATATCTCTACGAGATAAAATAGGAGTTTTTCTTTAAATATAATTGGAGAGAATCATGGATCACGCCAAGATCAAGAAAATAAAGAACCTAACAATGGTGATATCATGTCTATAAAAGAGACAACTTAAATCATTATTAATTGAGTGGGTGAATGAATAAAAAGAGGATGTTGAAGAGAAAATGATGAAGAGCAACTTCATATAGTCCTGATCAATCAAGCTGAGGAAAGAGATAAAGTTTTCTGTGGACACCGAGAAATAGAGCACATCATCATCAAGTAGAATCAAAGTGGAGCAAAGGTATTAACAAAGATATATTGATCTGGTTAGTTTTATGAGATTACAATAGATCTGAAAATCTGCAAGTATAAGTTGTATATGTGAACTGATCATACTGTTTCAGTTTAACCATTGATTCAGAAAGTCTCTTAACTGAGTGGGATTTAAAGATCCTTTCTATATTGAGATACATCCCAACGAGTATTAAAGATTTTGATCATGAAGATAGCATGAGATGCCAGATACCTATTGACAGACCAAGTTAGTGTTTGATCAAGGAAGGTAGCATAGAGATGCATAATATCAAGTGACGGACTAAACTTTTAAATCCTCTAACAAGGTCACACCTAACAGTGTGTTTGTAATCTTTAATAGGGTTGGCTCTTCACCGAGCTCACTTTAGAAGAGTGAAAATTTTGGGTTACCGGTCTCAAGTGGTTTTTCCCTTAACAAGGTTTCCACGTTAAAGTCCATGTATCAATGTGTTTATGAGTCATTAGTTTAGTGTTTTTCATTACACATAGCTAATTTGGATTGATCGGTATACTCTTGATAATTTATCGTCTTTCGGTAAATTAATAGACTGCTATTCGGTAAACATACAGTAGAAGGTTTAACAAAGCATTCTCAGAAGTAGTAATTTGATAATAGTATCTGAAGGCATTCATCTTATAGGATTGAAGATAACTAGAGGCTTAATATTGTGGTACTAAGTTTTTGGGTTGATTATTGGAATATTTTTGAGGTCACTCATTCACCCCCCCCCTCTCAGTTATTACTAACACAAATACAAGGAATAATGTTGTCTTGGTAGTTTCATTAAGGTCTAAGGGAAATCATAAGTAGAAGGACATCAAAATTTCAATCTTGGTGTATCACCCTTTTCCCTTTTAGCATATCCTTCTCCCTTTTCCCTCAAAAGATTAGTTTTAGGTGCAGCCTAATTGGAAGGAAGACAACCTTCTCTGGAGACTCAACCTCACATTTCAAGTCCCACATTTGGGAGGTCATTTCCATGTTTCACAAGGTTCTTTAGGTCATCCATACTCACCTAAAAAAGGGTGAAATTTTTTGTGACAACACCTTACAATCATCTTATTTTTGTGACTCCTAACATACTTTGCCATGTCTACAGTCAAAGAATTATTTGGAAAGAACCTTCTCCTGCAATACCACCACATCTAATTGATGATGAAGGATTCAACTATGAATCCTTTCTAGAGTAATTGTTAGATGTGTTGAGGTGTTACACTTTCCCATCCCCACTATTTATGAGTGAATTATGCTATCATATGCCCATGTCTCACTATCAAAAAACAAAACATCATGTAATCAAAACCATACTTTTTGAATTCAAGAAAGAATCAACCTAAAAAATGTTATGGTTAGTCTCTTTTAATTTTTTGGGGCTCATTTTAAAGCATACTCCAATTTTTTGAAGCATTATTGTCTATACAAGCCAATTAAAATTCAATTTTCTTGCTATCCCTACTAACATACATATTGTACATAATGCATGTAGATGGTTGGGCCAGGCGGAATGACAACTCGTGCCAAGAAGAAAAGAGCATTTGTAAGGTGGCATGTGCATAAAAAAGGACTCAACTTCCCTCCAGATCTTGAAACCACTCCACCCATTCTCATAAATTCCTAAGCTACTCCACCAATAGTGGAGGTAATTACAACTACAAGGTCACCAAGAGTTACATTGCCACAAACTTTATGGTCTCAATATAACATGGAAGGGGAGCTGAAAGATATAGAGGAAACCAACATATCAATAAGGGCTACATCCAAGAAATTGGGCATCCCAACAAAAACCCTATGAAAATGGTTGGGCGGTCTCATTAACACTTCCAAGAAGGTCCCCCAAAACTCTTAACAACGGATGAAGAAGAATAGATTGTTCAATGGTGCAAAGAGATTGAACGAGTTAGACAAGGATTGGAAATTGTCAACTTGAAGGAAACTATTGCTCAAATTCATTAAAATTTAGACCCACCCCTTTCAAGGATGGGCTTCTAGGAAAGTCTTGGTGGTCTAGTTTTAAGGCTTATCATCCAAAGCTGACACTACAGACAATTGAAGGCCTTGACAAAGACAAGGCACTCAACCTTACACCGACAGTTGTCTCATCTTTCTATGAAACATTGTCATCAACATATTAGGAAAATCCATATGGTCTTGCTCGCATTTAGAATTGTGAAAAAACTAGTATCCAAGTGGGAAAATATGGGTTAATGAGGGTACTATCCAAAAAATGGAGTAGGAGTTTTTTGTACATCATACCAAATATCTGATAATGGATTACCATTCTATGTTGTGTTAATTCTTCCAATCAAAGCATTCCATCCTTCTACTTATTTAAGGGGTGGAGGTTTTTAAATAAATACATTGCCAAATGCAAATTGGGTTCTTGCATGACAACCCAACCACATGCATGGATTGTTACAAGTGTGATTGTTGTTGCACCAAAATATCAACCTATCAATGCCCAATACAACCACTATACTTATAGAATCCACAGGAGGTGGTTAGTCCCTTGTCACAAATCCTGAGGGGAGCACTGACCATTTTCCCAACAATTTCCCCCTCAGCGTTACCTAAAGGGATTCAAACCTGTGACCAAGATTTGATACCACTTGTTACAAGTGTGATTGTCATTGCACCAAAAGATCGACCTGTCAATTCTTGATACAACCACTATATGTATAGAATCCATAGGAGGTGGTTAGTCCCTTGTCACAAATCCCAAGGGGAGCACTAACCATTTTTCTAACATGGATGACTAAGGAACTCTTCCTTAATTGGCTGCATCACCTCAATCTGTTCCAGGTGATGTTTCTCCCAAAAATATAAACCTGCTCATTTTTATGGCCATGGTAGCCATGTTGTAGTCACAACCATCAAGGAGGAAAGGATTCTATGTGTTGACCTACTAACACTATTGTCTCACTCCTCACAAAAATTTCAACCCCTAGGTGTGAGTGTGTTTTCTCAATTCAAAACATACTTCAAATATGAAAGAACATCATGACTAGAAAGGTACCACAATTTAGAAATTAGGAGGGTAGAACTAGGTAGTAATTATTTTGCAAAAGCATTGACGGTTTCCAACATTATGATGGGATTCAACCAAATTATAATATGACCCCTATATTGGTGTACTCGCAGAGGACATGCATCCCAACACCACTTTCCAAATCAATGAATGTGATTATGCTTTGATAGTGTAGAACATGCTTAGCCTATCTAGTGTTGATATTTCAACAGAAGATGTTGCATAGTGTAACATTACTTAGAACCATCAATCAGATCCAAACGCTGAACAAAACTATAGTCATCCAAAATAGAACATGGAGGAAGGCCATATAGAGAACATGGAGGAGAGTCTTTATATTCCTTCAAAATGAATACCACCGACGTGGTTGGTGGATGGGGCGATGGAACTAGGTGTTGGTTTCTAGGGTCAAGATAAAGAGGGCACTTTTACTTTCACATCACCACCCATGACTATCCTAGCCAAAGTAGTGCATTACTGTGCTGATTATGTCATATTAGATAGTGGAATTGATGTATATTACACACAACTTTCAATAGAAGGAGGAAACAAGGAACACAACAATTTACTCTCCCAAGTTTTGGATACCCAAGATTCTCAACCATAAACAACAATCAAAAAATTTGTAAAGCTTCCAGTGCACATTGTGAACCAAAAAAAAGAAGGGGTGTTGATAATAATATTTGATTGAGCCATCAATCTCAGTTGTTACAATCGGACAATTACATGAATCTTTTGATCAAACAGGATCAGAGGAAGATAGATCTAGAGGAGATAAAATTTTAAAAGAAAGAGAAAACCAATGTGAACAAGGTATCATGCCTATTGGAAAAGGAAAAGAAGGATGTAGATAAGAAAAGAAATGATATTCAGTTTAAGGAAAGGATCTATGCAAAGAACAAGAGAAGAAGGAAAAGGAGGAAAGAAAAGAGTGAGAGAGACAAAATAAGGAACATGAAGCTGATGAACTAGCCATTCACAAAATGGTAATAAATTTGTCAAGAAAAAATATGTTAAATAATACATCATATTTTTCCACTCCCTTGTGTGAGAGGCATGACATAATGGGATAATTGATCAACATAAACATCCATGTCTATTCAGTTGTAATGAATTGGTTTCCATGTCACCATCCATTGCCTTGTCTGCTCCTACTAGTTGCAGTCCTACTCCAATTTAAGTGAGTATCACACCTAGTACAACATCGGGTGATGAGAACATGATTCCTATTACATATTCTACAACTGAAATTGTCTCACAAAGTACTAGTTTTCCTATTTGGATGTGCTAGTTGTCCAATTGGTACAATTTTTCACACAATCTATACAACCATAGATGTATTTGTTTTGATTGTTTATTTGTACTAGCAGATGTGAATTGAAAATATGTGTTTAATTATTTCAATTGCTCTGACATATATTTGTACTTACATTCCACCTCTGGTAATAAGATGACTCATCCATGTTAGAATAACTGAGAGGGGGGATGAATCAGTGGCCTAAAAAATATTCCAATAAATTAACCCAAAAACTTATTACCACAATTATAAGCCTCTAGTTATCTCCAGTCCTACAAGATGAATGCCTTGAAATAATCTTAACAAATAACTACTACTTGGAATTCACTGTTTAAACCTTATCTTTAATCTTTACTGATTAGCAGTCTGTCATTTATCAAAACACAGTAAATAACTTAGTGTATACCAATCAATCCTGTTTTAGTAATGTGTAAAGCAAAACATGAAAGAAATGACTCATAAACACATTTGACACTTGGATTTTTAAATTGGAAACCTTGTTAAGGGAAAAACCCACTTGGGAGTGGTAACCCAAAATTTTCACTCTTTTGAAGTGAGCTCGGTGAAGAGCCAACCCTGTTAAAGGTTACAAACACACTGTTAAGTGCGACCTTGTTAGAGGATTTAACACTAACAATTTATCACTTGATATCTGGAACTCCTATACTATCTTCATGATAAACCTTTTGATAATCCTTGGGATGTATCTCAATATATAAATGATTTGTTTAGATCCTACTCGGTTAAGAGACTTCCTTGATTCAATGGTTCAACTGAAATAGTATATGATCTTTTCATATAAAAAACTATACTTTGCAGATTTTCAGATCTATTGTAAGCTCATAATACCTTTCTGATCAATGTCTCCTTTCAATACCTTTTCTCCTCTTCTTTCTTCTCGGTGATGTTGTGTTTCTCTATTGCTCGGTGTCCGCATAAATATAGCTATGTTCTTTAGCTTAATTGATTAGGACTGTATGAAGTTATTCTTCACCAGTATACCTTTAGCATCCTCTTCTCTATTCACTCCCCTAATTCACAATGAATTATCTTTTCTCTTTATAGACATGATTTCACCATTTCTCAGTCCTTGACATTCTTTTTCTTGGCGTGATCCGCAATTCTAGCCAATCTTCCTTTAAAATTATACTTCATTTTTATCTCGTAGATTTTTCTTAGACAACTAACAAATTTAAATCTCTTTCTTATCATTGGCTTTAACTTGTCAATGAAAAAAATATTAACAACCAGTTAACTCCTTATTTATCTCTTTCTAGCTAAGTCTTTTGTCATTTGTGAACTTCAGTTCTTTTTGGTGTTTTAACTCTTTGTTAGCTTGGTCAACACTTTAGTTCTCCTTGGGCAACTCCGTCGGGGTTGTCTGTCCATCAGGAAACACTGTGAATTTCTACTTGGTTTAATTTGGTTCTGCTCATCTGTAATGCTTTCTTGGGTATCAATGTGACTTTCCTCTCAGGGTTCTCTATCCATCAGGGTGTACTAACCATTGGTGTTTGTTGTCACTTAGTGCATACTGAAATTTTAAGCATTATTGATAGCATAACCTTAATATTTCTAGTTCTCTAAATTATTTGACACTTTGTGCATAACCAATCATATTATATCAAGTTGACATCAATGATAATACAATACATTAGCTGATTTAATGTCTTGCATTAACTTTCTATAGCTTGGTGATCATCAACTTAACATCTTCAAACATTCAATCAGTTATAGTTCATCAATATCACCCTTTGGCATTGATGGAAACATGCTACATTAATACTAATACAATATGAAATATATCATTTGTAGTTCATCAATCTACCAAACTTATTTTTATATAACCAATATAAATGGCTGGCTCTCGATAAGCTCATATAGATTAGATTTGTTTCTTGCAGAGTATTTATCTTCAATCTTCAATCCCTTTACTGGATAGATGTAGTAGCTTCTGATTTTTTCTTTTGATGTTGTCTCTCCCTTTGACTGTTCCTCTCCTTAATCATCTCTTTTTCCTTTGACATCAATATAGAGTAGTCTCTCCCTTAAGTCATTTCTTCCTTAAGTCATCCCTCCCTCATGATACTTCTCTCCCTTTTGATATTCTCTCCCTTATAGGTTACATATCTCTCAAGTAATCTTAAGTCATCTCTCCCTTATGATAGTCATGATGGATATTTCATATGTAATCTCTCCCTTTGGATATTCTCAGGATACTCTCTCCCATCTTAATATTCTCTCCCTTTGACAACAATGCCAAAGTAAACATTGATCACACCAAAGTTATATCCTTTCACCTTTTTATAATATACTCCTTGAATTTCCCTATCCATCAGCAATACAATGACTCTAGTGTTTAGTGCATATACGTACCTTTCTATGCATTAATGTATCCTTGCAGTCCATCTCTTTGCTTGCATCAATATGAATGATCTTATGATTATGTGTAGGCTGATGCAGCCTCCTAGTCAGCTTACTGACCAATAGATAGGGGTCAGATGCCTAGTCTCTTTCTAAGGTACTCAAATGTATCTTCAGGAAATGGCTTTGTGAATATGTCAGCTAATTGTTCCTTGGATTGAACATATTCTAGTATCACCTCTTTCCCTTACACTTGTTCTCTTAAGTAATGATACTTGATTGCAATATGTTTAGTATTAGCATTGATGATTGGATTCTTAGAAATGTTTATTGCAATGGTATTATCACAATAGATAATCACTTAATCTAGAATTTTCATATTCATACCTTCCAGTAACTGTTTTACTTAATCATAATAGGTAATCACTTAATCAAGAATTTTCATATCCATACTTAATCAAGAATTTTCATATTCATACAACTAGTTAACTCCTTATTTATCTCTTTCTAGCTAAGTCTTTTGTCATTTCTGAACTTTAATTCTTTTTGGTGTTTTTACTCTTTGTTAGCTCGGTCAACACTTCAGTTCTCCTTGGGCATCTCCATCGGGGTTGTCTATCCATCAGGAAACACTGTGAAGTTCTACTCAGTTTAATTTGGTTCTACTCATCGGTAATGCTTGCTCAGGTATCAATGTGACTTTCCTCTCAGGGTTCTCTATCCGTCAAGGTGTTCTAACCATCAATGTTTGTTGTCACTTAGTGCATACTGAAATTTTAAGCATTACTGATAGCATAACCTTAATCTTTCTAGTTCTCCAAAGTCTTTGACACTTTTTGCATAACCAATCATATCATATCAAGTTGACATCAATGATAATACAATACATTAGCTAATTTAATGTCTTGCATTAACTTTCTACAGCTTGGTGATCATCAACTTAACATCTTCAAACATTCAATCAGTTATAGCTCATCAATCTCACACTTTGGCATTGATGGAAACACACTACATTAATACTAATACAATATGAAATATATCATTTGTAGTTCATTAATCTACCAAACTTATTGTTATATAACCAATACAAATGGTTGGCTCTTGATAAGCTCATATAGATTAGATTTGTTTCTTGCAGAGTGCTTCTCTTCAATCTTCAATCCCTTTAATGGATAGATGTAGCAGCTTCTAATTTTTTCTTTTGATGTTGTCTCTCCCTTTCACTGTTCCTCTCCTTGATCATCTCTTTTTCCTTTGACATCAATATAGAGTACTCTCTCCCTTACGTCATTTCTTCCTTAAGTCATCTCTCCCTCATGATACTTCTCTCCCTTTTGATATTTTCTCCCTTACAGGTTACATATCTCTCAAGTAATCTTAAATCATCTCTCCCTTATGATAGTCATGATGGATATTTCATATGTAATCTCTCCCTTTGGATATTCTCAAGATATACTCTCCCATCTTGATATTCTCTCCCTTTGAAAACAATGCCAAAGTAAACATTGATCACGCCAATGTTATATCCTTTCACCTTTTTATAATATACTCCTTGAATTTCCCTATCCATCAGCAATACAATGACTCTGGTGTTTGGTGCATATATGTACCTTTCTATTTATTAATGTATCCTTGCAGTCCATCTCTTTTCTTGCATCAACATGAATGATCTTATGATTATGTGTAGGCTGATGCAGCCTCCTAGTCAGCTCACTGACCAATAGACAGGGGTCGGACCCCTAGTCTCTTTCTCAGGTACTCAAATGTATCTTTAGGAAATGGCTTTGTGAATATGTCAGCTAATTGTTCCTTGGATTGAACATATTTTAGTATCACCTCTTTCTCTTACACTTGTTCTCTTGAGTAATGATACTTGATTGCAATATGTTTAGTATTAGCATTGATGATTGGATTCTTAGAAATGTTTATTGCAATGGTATTATCACAATAGATAATCACTTAATCAAGAATTTTCATATTCATACCTTCCAGTAACTGTTTCACTTAATCACAATTGGTAATCACTTAATCAATAATTTTCATATTCATACAACTAGTTAACTCCTTATTTATCTCTTTCTAGCTAAGTCTTTTGTCATTTCTGAACTTTAATTCTTTTTGGTGTTTTAACTCTTTGTTAGCTCAGTCAACACTTCAGTTCTCCTCAGGCATCTCCGTCGGGGTTGTCTGTCCATCAGGCAACACTGTGAAGTTCTACTCAGTTTAATTTGGTTCTGCTCATCGATAATGCTTTCTCGGGTATCAATGTGACTTTCCTCTCAGGGTTCTCTATCCGTTAGGGTGTACTAACCATCGGTGTTTGTTGTCACTTAGTGCATACTAAAATTTTAAGCATTACTGATAGCATAACCTTAATCTTTCTAGTTCTCTAAAGTCTTTGACACTTTGTGCATAACCAATCATATTATATCAAGTTGACATCAATGATAATACAATATATTAGCTGATTTAATGTCTTGCATTAACTTTCTACAGCTTGGTGATCATCAACTTAACATCTTCAAACATTCAATCAGTTATAGTTCATCAATCTCACCCTTTGGCATTGATGGAAACACACTACATTAATACTAATACAATATGAAATATATCATTTGTAGTTCATCAATCTACCAAACTTATTGTTATATAACCAATACAAATGGCTAGCTCTCGATAAGCTCATATAGATTAGATTTGTTTCTTGCAGAGTGCTTATCTTCAATCTTCAATCCCTTTATTGGATAGATGTAGTAGCTTCTGATTTTGTCTTTTGATGTTGTCTCTCCCTTTGACTGTTCCTCTCCTTGATCATCTCTTTTTCCTTTGACATCAATATAGAGTATTCTCTCCCTTAAGTCATTTCTTCCTTAAGTCATCTCTCCCTCACGATACTTCTCTCCCTTTTGATATTCTCTCCCTTACAGGTTACATATCTCTCAAGTAATCTTAATTTATCTCTCCCTTATGATAGTCATGATGGATATTTCATATGTAATCTCTCACTTTGGATATTCCTAGGATACTCTCTCCCATCTTGATATTCTCTCCCTTTGACAACAATGCCAAAGTAAACATTGATCACACCAAAGTTATATCCTTTCACCTTTTTATAATATACTCCTTGAATTTCCCTATCCATCAGCAATACAATGACTCTAGTGTTCAGTGCATATATGTACCTTTCTATGTATTAATGTATCCTTGCAATCCATCTCTTTGCTTGCATCAACATGAATGATCTTATGATTATGTGTAGGCTGATGCAGCCTCCTAGTCAGCTTACTGACCAATAGACAGGGGTCAGACCCCTAGTCTCTTTCTCAGGTACTCAAATGTATCTTTAGGCAATGGCTTTGTGAATATGTCAGCTAATTGTTCCTTGGATTGAACATATTCTAGTATTACCTCTTTCTCTTACACTTGTTCTCTTAAGTAATGATACTTGATTGCAATATGTTTAGTATTAGCATTGATGATTGGATTCTTAGAAATGTTTATTGCAATGGTATTATCACAATAGATAATCACTTAATCAAGAATTTTCATATTCATACCTTCCAGTAACTGTTTGATCCATGTAATGTTAGAGAATTTTGCATCAGCAACCACATATTCTGCTTCTGCAGTAGATTTTGAGATGCATCATTGCTTCTTTCTTATCCATGTGACAAGTTTGTCACCCATGAAGAATGCTCCTCAAGTTGTGTTTTTTCTGTCATCTAGGTTTCCAATCCAATCAGCATCTGTATATACTTGAAGTTCAAATTTTCCTTCTCTTTTATACCATAAGATATAGTCCTCGGTTTGCTTTAGATATCTCATAATTCTCTTGACACCAGTCATGTGTGCTTCTTTGGGATTAGCAAAGAATCTTGCAACTATTCCAACTACATGTGCTATATCTGGTCTAGTATGAACAACATACATTAATTTTTCAATCATTGATCTATACAAGGTCTGATTTACCTCATTTGATTTGTCTTCTTTTTTCAGCTTACATCTAGTTTCCATAGGTGTTCCAACTGTCCCTAAATCTTCCATCTTGAATATCTTCAACACTTCCTTGATGTATTTGGATTGATTGATATATATGCCTGCATCCTATTGAAGAATCTGTAGACCAAGAAAGAATTTGATCTCCCCAAACATCGACATCTCAAACTCTTTTCTTATTTCATTAGCAAAGGATTTACATAACATATCATTACCCCCAAAAATGATATCATCAACAAATATTTCAACAATCAGAATATTATCATCATAATCTTCTTTTAAGTACAGATTGCTATTTTCACTTGTTCTTACAAATCCAATGCTTATGAGATAGGAGTGAAATCTTTCATACCAGGATCTAGGTTCTTATTTCAATCCATACAAGGCTTTGTGTAGTCTATAAACCATGTTTCTCTTGTCAGGATCAACAAACCCTTCTAGTTGTTCAATGTATACCTCTTCTTCTAGTATTTCATTTAGGAATGCGAATTTGACATCCATTTGGTATACCTTGAATCCTTTGAATGCATCATAAGAAAGTAAAATTATTACTCCTTCTAGTCTAGCTCAAAACATCATTTAGATCAATTTCCTGATTTTTGTTATTTTCAACCTGATGCTCGGGTGCAATGTTTTGTTGCTCAGGAGCGATACACTGTTGCTCAGGAGTGATACACTATTTCTCAGGCAGAGTGTCAGATTCTTTAGTGTAAACAAACCTGTTTTAGTCTTCTAGTTCTTTTCTTCTTTCCTCTTCATTTTTCTCTGCATATTCATCTATTCTGATATTTTCACTTTCAATAATTTTGTTAGAGGACTTGTTAATACATTTATAAGCCTTTCTCTTTGTGGAATACTCTAGATAGATTCCTTCTTCACTTTTGGATTCAAGATTCCCCTTTCTGTCTTCTTTCAAAATATAACATTGACTTCCAAAGATTCTGAAGTAACTTACATTGGGTCTGTATCCATACCATAGCTCATAGGGTGTCTTCTTTGTGTCTTTCTTCAATTGTACTATGTTCAATGTGTAGACAGAAGTATTGAAAGATTCCCTCCAGAATGTTTGAGTGATGCTTTTCTCTATCATCAGTGTTCTTTCACAATCAACAATGGATCTATTTCTCCTTTCAACAATCTCATTTTGTTGTGGTGTTCTTGGTGAAGAAAATTGTCTTTTAATTCCATGCTCATGGTAAAATTTAGTGAATTCATCAAAAACAAATTCTCCTCTATTTGATCTTAAGAATTTTAATTCCTTACCACTTTTTTTTTTACCATAACTTTATACCATTTAAACATCTTGAATGCTTCTGATTTTTATTTTAAGAACATAACTGTCATCATTCTAGATTAATCATCAACAAAGAGAATGAAATATCTATCACCATAGTAACTCTTTGTGGTCCACATAGATCTATGGACTAATTCTAGAATAGCATTAGACGTATGGGTTTTTCTCTTGAAACTAGACTTTGTCATTTTACCTTTTTGCCAATTATTACACATAATATGCTTGGGCTTTGACATGTTCTGTAAGCCTCGTACTTTTCTTTTATTTCTTATCTTAATCATGTTGTCAAAATTCACATGACATAATCTCTTATGCCATAACCATATGTCTTCATTTCTATCCATTAAACAAGTGGTGTTTATATCATCAAGATAGAATAGGTTAAATTTTGTCTATTCACCAGTTCTGATCAACCTTCCTGATTCATTAAATATATTTGCCTTTTTGTTCTCAAATGCTACTCAGTGACCTGTATTATTCAGCTATGAAACACTCAATAGACTTGTTGGATGGTTAAGAGTCACCTTTATTTGAACTTTCCAAGTTCGTGTGTCTACCATGGTCAAAGCTTCACTCTGTTCACTTTTCCACCTTGTTGGTTCTTCCAAAAGCCTTTACACATTTGAGTCTGTCAAATCTAAGCTTTTGGCATCGTTGGTATCAGTTCCGGTCTATCTTATACCGATAACATACCCTTTCAAGTCATTTGAACCACTTTGAACCTCTTTGAACTCCGGTTCAAAGTAGGTCAAAGTAGTTCAATAGCGGCCTAAGTCTTTTATTACTAACGATGTGTGCTCGCAGGAAAGCGCGCGGCATTTTTCCTCTTAAGAGAGGTTGAACCTCTTTGAACCCCTTTGAACTCTGGTTCAAAGTAGTTAAAAGTAGTTCAAAAAGGACGTTGGCGGGATCAATAATGATGTGATGACCTGACAAGACGGGCCGATTGACGTGGCATGATTTCATTTGCTGGGTCAATACACAGAAACTGAGGAAATCACTTGCACGGGTGGAAAATATTTGGTTTGAGGGTGAATAATTATGATCGAAAAAGGTGGCAGATCCTAAAGATTTAATTTGATTTGAAAGCATTTATTGCTTATCATCACTTGGTATTGAAGGCCCTATTAATACTCGCATAAAGGAGTATATCCCGCGCTTCAAACGGCAAATAAAAGGAAGCTGGGTAAGTCATTTTTCCCTATTATGCATTGCGGGATCTTGGCACTGGAAAGGTGGTCTGGTCGAGTTCAAATCATACAGGTAGCTTTTTCATGCTCTGCCTCTCATTTCTGGTTGTTCCTTAAAATTCAATATTTCAAGCAGTGAGCTGGTAGACTTTCATCTTCTTAGGCAAATATGAAGTCTGTCATGCATTTCTTCGGAAACGTGAAGAATCTAGAATGTAGGGCTTCGGTCATAACAGACACAGATTTGTTAGGGATTTTGGTCGATACCATAACTTCAAAACTCTCATCTCATGTTGACGAGGAGTTTGTTGTAGAAGTTTTAGCTAGTGGTCTATTAGAAGCGGCTGCATTCCCACCTTCCGTCGTTTGTCCAGAATTAGTGCAGGAATGTATCAACAGATATGATGTTAAATTGAAGAGTATTTTAAATGTGAATGGTCAAACCCTAATACCTGTGAACCGTGGGACCATTGCAGTAGTTTTCAAAATACCTGATGAAGGTCTTGTTAACTTCACTCCCACCCAGTCTCTGGCCCAATTTAGGGAAAATGTTGACAGAAACAGAAGCCACATAGCAAGAAGATGGACAAAGACCAACTACAAAGGAGGGTCACGGTTGCCCAAATCCCTCACTAAGGATCACATGAACCCTCTGGTACATGATTTGGTTGTTCTCCTCCACCGATTAAAAGGTTCAGAACAGGCCTTGTTCTTTGACGAGTGGATGTTCCATTTTGTGGAGATCGTCCTAGAAGGAAGACAGCACATAGACTGGGCCGAGATCATAGTTGTATCTCTTAGGGATCAACTCAAATAGAATCAAATGACCAAAGAAGGTTTTTATATGTCCTCATACCTAATGTATTGTTTGGCCTACACTCAAAATCTATCTCCTATCCAGAAAGCCCCTTGGAATTAAAGCTTGTTTATCTATGAGTATTGCCCATTGCTGAGGAGAGATAAAGTTTTAGAGGATTACAGGACAATACATGATGTGTTCTGGGGGAAATTGCGTCAAGAACTTGCTGGCAGGCCAAACCAGAGGATTTCAGACAATGCTCAGAAATTGGTCAAATTATTTGGTAGCTTTTACATTCAATTTCCCCGCTTCACTTATATTCGGGTAGGAGGATTTGAAGAGGAACCCTTGAAGCTGCCTAGGTACGCTTTCGACTGTTTTATTCTTGCAGAAGTTTGCAGACAGCTGTTCATTGTTATCAAAACTACTCTCCCGGAAGATAAGTGGAACTCTTTGTTCCCAGTGAAATTAGGCCATCTAGTCTGTAACAGTATGTTGGATGCATCTGTTGTGGGGAGCAATTTACTGAACTTTCACATGCCTTTTTATGAACCAAGGACAGGATTTGATAGAAAAGGTTTTGCCAGGCAGACCTTAGGGTTAAGCAAATGCCCTTCCCCAAGTTATCATCTTGAGGATCTATGGGAAAATCTCGGTGATGAGAAAATGATTTGGGAGAAGGATCGACCAGGTTTACTGTATCTCAGATCAAGCTATTGCAATTGAAGTTTGATATCAGAAGTATAGAGGAGGACAATTCGGAGGTTCCTTGTCCATCTGCCACCTTTTTTGAAGTAGAAGTTGTCCAAATTATCGATTGGGGCAGAAAGGAATCTAGTGATATCAGACTCTGGGCCCGCAGCATTTTTGAAGAAACTGAGAATTGGATCATGGCAAGGAAGAAAGGAAATCAACTCCTTACCAATACACGCCGTGATACTAGGTCACCTATTAAAAACATAAAGCAAGCTCTTGCTAATGATTCTCATTTGTTATCAAATGCAGGTGAAATAATATTATCGAAGGAGAAGACAGCCTCAGTAAAACACCCTACCGCGCCAAGATCAAGGGCAAGGATGAGGTCTGAAAAGAAGAGTCGGATGGCTTCAGAAGAACCTGATTATTTGGATGATGTTGTTGATCTCAATGATGAAGATCTCTCTTTCACCCCCGATCACAAAGGGAAGGTTCAGGAAGCTCTCACACACTGTCAAGACCTATCTCAGGTTATAGATACACCTGTTAAGACCCCTGATAACTGAATTGTTCCTAGTTCAGTCCCACCATGGCTCACTGAATCGGTTAACAAGAGGAGAAGTTTCAAACCTCTGTCTATGCCAGTTAAAGAAATTGTTACGAGGTATGCGACACGCACTCTGAAAGCTAAAAGAATGAAAAGTGACGCGACGTTAACAACAGACCCATCTACAGGGAAGGTTACTGCCAAAATTGCCACAGTAAGGCCTACAAGAGAAACACAGGATCCTGAGCCCGAGGATTATGAGATAACGAAGATGGAGTTGGGGGTGCTGAATAGAGACTCTCGCGATCACATTTTCAAATTCTCCGCGGATCATATGCTCGAACAGTCGCAAAAAGATGGCAGAGAGAAGCGTGAATTGAAGCAAATAGTCTCCACCATGGCGGAATTTCTCTCTTCATTGGCTGAAAATGGTGCGATACCTTTAGCACAGACTCATCAAGGATTTGACCCCAATTCGGCAAAAAATCAAAGGTTGGTCAAACAGGTACAACAGGGTAGGACCTGGACAGAAGTAATGAAGGCATGGACAGATGGTATTATAGCAGAAGGAAGCGCTTTCATAAGGGAGTTTGTGAGCACCCGCGTAGACGGCGAAATACTCCTGGGGGAGATCCAGACTTTGATCCCAATCTGGGAAAGCGAGGCAGGAAATTGTGCAGAGATTGTGAAGCGAGTACAGGAAATTGAAGATTATGGAGTGAAATAGTTTTTGACTGAGAATCCCATGAAGTTAGTCGACCTGTGTATGCTGTTCATCCTAAAGAAAAACTTCAGCTGGAAGAACACCTTGTTCGAAGCAGCCATTTCTCAGATGCGAATCATGGAAAAAGCAGTGAAGGAAATCCACTCCGACACCTTGAAGGATATCAAAATAGTAAACCCCTTAGGAATTTTACAACTGGAAGATGGAGATCAGGGCATCGATGCGTTAGTTAAGACCTTCGTTGATGAAATGAATGCTTTCAAAGAGAGTGAAGCTCCAATGGTTCACGACCTCACTAGAACCGCCAACATCGAGGCTATGGTGATCTTGAACTGGGTACAACTGCCAAAATAGGTGGAGAAAATCCAGAAAATGCGGTGGGAGAAGAACGCGACGCACGCCAAGTTGACCGCGTTAAAGAATCTGCACGCCCCGCCTACTCAAGAACTGCTCTGTGTCTTCCGATTGTGGAAGCTGGTAAAGGTAGCCACATCAGCGGATGCATAGGAAAACTGAATCAGATTCAGTTTTGTTTTCTTAATTTATCCTGCTTTAAATCTTTTCTGAGAACTTGGTTGTAACTGATAACTATTTCTTGCTTTGATTGTGTCCGAGAAGTCAGGTTTTTCGGGAGGTTTTCTTAGACTATTAAACTATTTAAGCTGGAGCTTAAGACTTTGCAAAGGGTTAGAATAGAATAGAATAGAGGGAAAAAGATAGAATTTAGACAGTAGCATAAGTTCTTTTCTGATTTGCAATAGCTTAAATGACTGATGATATCTGGACTTTGAGCCAGTCATACCTGAATACTCGTGCATGAATTTATTTTGACCTTTGAATCAGATGATGAAATATATATGTTCTACTTTGAGAGAGTTATATATTGAGCTTGTGCATGTGTGATTCTGTTTCAGTCATTTATTGTAGATTTTTGAGTTCCAGTTTTCTTTAAATGAGTATTTAGTTATTCTGGATTTCTTGATCAGTCAATTAGTTTAAATTTCCTCTGCAAAGTAGTTTTCCATTTCTTGTTTAGTTTAGCAAGTTTCCTTTTCTTTACCTCATCTGTCCAAGAACAGTTGAGAGATCCTTTCCTGCTTTTCAGTTAAAAGCTTATATGTTAGATTGCAATATCCATTCGTTGAAAATCTTTAGAAGGGAGATGTACCTTTGTAAAATTCAGAGGGAAGCAAAGTAAATGCTTACCCAACTGTTGTTTAATGATTTGTTTTCAAAGGCATAGAGTTAGAAGATAAATACCAAGGTTTAAGGAGAACAAATCTGTTAGCCAACAGATTTTGGTGACTCTATTGGGGAAAGACCAGTCAAGTGTGCTAGTCCAATTCCCGTCATAATGCCACATAATGGTGCTACCCAATGACAATGTGTTCCCTGTGCTCCAGCCAAATTTGGGTTTTGAAGACACACAGGAAGATTTAATCTCATATCTTGCTTCAGCTGCTTGGAGGTTCAGACGAAGTAATCAAGAATTCCACCGGGTTCAAGAAGTGCTCGAGAGAGAAGAAGAAATTGGTGAACACTTGAGAGGTATTCCTGTTGCTAGAGAAGCTGTCATAGTTAATAGACTTGCACAAGGTCGGCAACAGAAATGAGTTTCAAACAGATACCTGAACTGGCAACCAGAAGATATAAAAGGGGGGAACATAGCAAAGGATTGGTGGATGAAGATTTTGAACTGTTGGAAAGCCTAAATTTCAAATCGGATTTAAATTTTTCCCGAAGAAGGAAGGCTCAAACTGTCATCCGACCCTCATCTCCCCCGCAAAGCCCAGCTGTCCCTTTGACTGTCCAAGCCATTGTCTCCCCGGGCACTGTAATTCCCACTGTCTTAAATATCCACCCTTTGAATTTCCAGCTTCCATTCATGGCCGAAAATTGACCTTGGGGCCAACACATTGGGCCTCTGAACCTGGGAGTTAACCAACCTACTGATTTACCTAAAGGAGCCAATCAAATTTTGCCCACGTTCAGCAGGGATAATAAGGTCTCTTCAGATGACCATCTCAATGCCTTCCAAACCACTTGTGGGATCATGAGCGTATCTACCGAATATGTGGCGGTGAGACTTTTTGTCAGAACTCTTGTAGACGGTGCTGTCGATTGGTTCAGTCACTTGCCGAATGGATCTATCACGAATTGGGATACCATGAAGCGAGCTTTTGAAAGAAGGTTCAAAACCCCTGACAATGAAGTCTCTTTATTGATACAACTTAGTCAGTTAAAAAAGGAGATCCACGAACCGATGAGGGAGTTTGTTGCCAAATTCAATAGAATTCTACAAAGAATTCCCGCGACTGCTGCCCCGAGCGACGAAAACAAAAAGATTTACTTCCTCAATGCAGTCCCACCGGATGTAAGCTTCCATTTGTTGAAAGACGAAGTTCCAAATTTTGAAGATGCCCAAACCAGAGAGATTGAGCTTGAAGACACTCTCATAACCGCCGGCAAGTGGAAGAGAGAAGCACAAACTTTGAGCAGTTCTTCAGCAGCTGCGACTACAGATCCAATGATACAGAGGCTTATGAATGACATAGCGATGCTAAAAAGGCAGCAGAATAGAATGACTTCTTATCAACCCCCTTATCAAGATATAAGTCGAAGGCAATTTCCCCAACAGCAGACAAAAGCTCTACCTAGCCCGCAACCAAGGTTGCTAATAGAGCCTGCTCCCAAAGAAACTATGTGCTTATTCCATTTAACCACCGATCATGATGGGGAGACATGTACCGAATGGTTAAGATACTTACAACTCAATGCTGCCAGAGATGAGATGAATAACGAACAATTTCATGAAGAAAAATATTCTCCAGACGTGGGTTCGTCAGGTTCTTTCTACTCAGAATATGTACCTGGGGCAGAGCAAGGAGGAAGTGTGTTGGCAACCCTACAGGATCCAGCCTACACTATCTTAACAAGAAACCAATGAACTCAGAAGTTTGTTCCAGGTGTAGCTACTACAAGTGCAGACGCAAAAAGAAAGGAGCCTACTGGTGAAGAAACACGCACAAGTTCAAGGGGCATGGAGGTAAAAATTCTTCCCAGAAATACAATTACCCCTTCATCTCCTTTCAATTTTGTTGAGTTCTGTAAGTCTTCCATAGTTTCTATCTCTTCTCTTGATTTCTTGAAGATGAACCCTGGAGAACTGGACAAGTTAGTAAAATATGTCAAAGGGGAAAATTATACAGGTCCTCAAGTAGATAAATCCTTTATAGGAGAGACCTCCACTACTCAAGAACCTTTTGTTTTCCAACCCCAAGATACTCCCCAAACTCCAGAAGGATGTCAGTCCATGAATTCTGTAGAAACTGAGTATGAAGAGGAA
>MU224113.1:1414270-1426162 GCA_018584345.1 Thuja plicata
TTCTGAAGCCATGTCAATGTTAGATGGCTATTCGGGTTACAACCAAATAGGGGTAGCAAAGGCCGACCAACACAAGACAGCCTTTATTACGCCATGGGGTACTTATGCCTACAACCAGATGCCCTTCAGATTAATAAATGCAGGCGCAACCTTTCAACGGGCCATGAATTCTTCCTTCGAAGATCTCAGAAACAAAATCATAGTGATCTATCTGGATGGTCTTACAGTATTCTCAAAGAAGAGAAATCAACACTTGAATGATCTTGAACGATTTTTGCAGCGTTGCAGGAACCATGGTATCTCTTTAAACCCCAAAAAATCCATATTATTTATAGAGGAAGGGAAATTACTCGGTCATATAGTATCAAAGGAGGGCATAAAAATAGATCATGAACGAGTTAAAGCAATTCAACAACTCAGCCTGCCCGCTAGCAGAATTGGTCTGAAGTCCTTCTTCGGGAAAATAAATTTTCTGCGAGCCTTTATTCCTGAATTCTCTGAAGTAACAAGACATATGATCGAGATGATGAGTGAGAAAGTCCCTTTTAAATGGAATGATGATGGAAAGAAGGCGTTTGAAGATATTAAAACTGCCATATCTCAGGCAGCAGCATTGAGAAGCCCCAATTTTAGAAAATATTTCATTATGTACTGTTACGCTTCTCAACATACCCTTTCAAGCATACTCACTCAGAAGGACAAAGAAGGGAAAGAAGCACCCATAGCCTTTATGAGCGTGCCCCTGAAGAAGCACGAGATTAAATACTCCCAGATAGAAAAACATGCTTATGCATTTACTGTGAGTCCTAGTCAGACTTAGGAAAGGGAATTACTCCCAGCTTCTTCCTGAGATACTCAAAAGTATCTTTTGATAGAGGTTTCATGAATATGTCTACCAACTGATCTTGGTGCTCACATAATCTAGCTTCACTTCTTTGTCTGCAACTTTTTCTCTTAGAAAATGATATTTTATCTCTATATGTTTTGTCTTTGCGTGCATCACAGGGTTTTTAGACATATTAATAGTGCTAGTGTTGTCACAGTGGATGACAATGGGATAATCAATCTGAATTCCAAAGTCTTTAATCATCTATTTGATCCAAACCATTTTTGAACAATTCAATGTTGTTGCTACATACTCAGCTTCTTCTATTGACTGAGAAATACAATGTTGCTTCTTACTTGTCCAAGTAACCAACCTGTCTCCAAGAAATACTACTCCTCCTGAGGTACTCTTTCTATCATCAACGCAACCTTCCCAATCTGCATATGTGTACACATGAAGTTCTACATTTTTAGAGTTAGGATAGCATAAACCATAGTCTATAGTTACCTTTAAATATATGAATATTCTTTTTATTGTCATTAGGTGATTCTATTTAGGTTCAGCTGCAAATCTCCCAACAATGCCAACTAAATTAGATATGTCTGGTCTAGATTGAGTGAGATATATGAGTTTTCCAATCATGGATTTGTAAAGTGTTTTGTCAACTTCTGTGGAGTTTTCATTTTAAGAAAGCTTGCTTCTTGTTATCATAGGAGTGCTTACTGGCTTGCAGTCTTCCATCTTGAATGTCTTTAATATCTCCTCTACATATTTAGACTGATTTATGAATATACCTTTGTCTATCTTCTTTACATTTAATCCCAAAAAGTATTTTATAGGTCCAATCATGCTCATTTCAAATTCACTTTGCATCTCTTTTGCAAATTCTAAACTAAGATTGTCATTTCCTCCAAAAATAATGTCATCAACAAAGATAGCAACAAGTAGTAAAACTTCAGGTGTCTCTCTGATGAATAAGTTGCAATCTTTTGCTCCCTTTTTTAATCTAATATTTGTTAAGTAGCCATCAAGTCTCTCATACCATGCTCTTGGGTCATGTTTAAGTCCACAGAGGGCTTTCTTTAGTCTGCATACCATGTCTGGTTTGTCTGAGAGTTTGAATCCTTTAGGCTACTTTATGTAGACTTCTTCCTTCAAATCACTATTCAGGAAAGCTGACTTGACATCCATCTGATATAATTTGAAGTTCTTGAATGTTGCATAGGCTAAAAATTACTTTATAACTTCCAGTCTGCTCACAGGGGCAAATGTATCAGAATAGTCAATTCCTTCTCTTTGCGCATATCCTTTACATACCAATCTTGCTTTATTTCTTATCATTGTCTCATCTTCATTCATTTTGTTTTTGAATATCCACTTAGTTCCAATAACATTCTTGTCACAAGGTCTAGGGACCAATTCCCATGTGTCATTCTTCATTATTTGATCTAATTCTTCTTGCATTGCACTTTTCCAATCTGAATCATTGCACGCATCTTCAACACTTCAGGGTTCAATCTGTGAAAGTAAACATACCTCTTCATCAATGGTTGAAACTTTTTCTCTGGATCTTGTCAAGACTTTAATGATCTGTTCTCCAATGATATCTTCTTTAGAGTGGTATTTAGATGTGTATTTTGAGATTTTAGGTGTGAAACTCTCATCTATAATCTATGATTCTTCTTGACTTGTTTCAAGGTTATTGCATGATACGCCAATATAGGCAAATATTTCTTCAATAACTGTATCTTTATTGATAGGTCTAGGTTCATCTTCAATCATAGGTGCATATTCATAATATCTCTCTTGAATCATGAAATTCTCATCAATCTTCACATGTGCACTCTCAATGATTTTCTTCAACCTTAAATTGAAACATCTGTAAGCTTTGCTTTTAGTAGAGTAACTAAGAAAAGTACCTTCATCACTTCTAGCACCAAATTTTCCAACACCATCATCTCCCTTGATGTAGCACTTGCTTCCAAAGATTCTGAAGTATTTTACTGTAGGTACATTACCAAACCAAAGTTCATAAGGTGTTTTGTCTGCACCTGGTCTTAGTTGAATTTTGTTGATAGTATAGACTGTTGTATTTACTACATCTCTCCAATAGGTGTGTGCAACTTTTCCTTCAATCATGATAGTGCACATTGTATCAAGTATCATCTTGTTCCTCCTTTCTATAATTCCATTTTGTTGAGGGATTGTAGGTGCACTTAGTTGTCTTTTGATCCCATTTTCTTTGCAGTACTCAAGAAATTTGTCAGAGGTGAATTCTCCTCCTCTATCAGATCTCAGACACTTTATCTTTAATCCAGACTCATTTTCAACTTTAGCTTTGAATATTTTGAGCTTCTCAAAAGCTTCATATTTGTCTTTTAAGAACGCAACCCACATCATCCTGGAGAAATCATCAACAAACAAAATGAAATACTTTTCACCATAGTAAGATCTTGTTTAAGTAGGTCCACATAAGTCTGTATGTATTAGATCTAGTTCGTTCTCTGCAAAGTTTTGTTTGCTTCTGAATGAGGTCCTCACATGCATTTCCATCACACATTCCCTACACATAGTATCAACTGGTATTGCAATACTAGGAAGGTCTCTTATTGCCTTTACATTACTTATCTTCACTATGTTGTCAAAATTGATATCACAAAGTCTTTTGCACCAAAGCCAACTATCATCCGCTTTTGCAACAAAACAGATTACTTCGGAGTTAAGCTGAAAAAAATTACCTTTGGTCTTTGATCCTAATGCAATCATGTCTCCTTTGTTTTTAATAATGCATCTATTATTTTTGAATTCCAACTAATATCCTTTATCTAGCAATTGTCCAACACTTAGTAAGTTATGATGCAAACCATCAACATACAGAACATCATCTGTCTTGTTATTTCCATCTAAGGTGATAGATCCTCTGCCTATGATAGGTTTGGGAGTGTTATCTCCAAATATAACCATGCCACCTTTGTACTTATCTAGATGTACAAATCTATATTTGTCACCTGTCATGTGATGTGAACACCCGTTGTCTATGATCCAGTCTATTCTGATGTCTTCTTGTGAAACTAAGGCCAATTCTTGTGCTTTCTTCTCATCTTCAATTTATGTTGTTTCAATCATTTTTCATTATCTTTAATTGTAACAAATCCAATTTCATCTTCTCTTGAATCGTCATCAGTTACACCATCTTCAGCATGATAGCATTCCTTAGTGTATTTAGGTTTGTAATTTGATATGTACTTCTTGACTCTTGTAGGACACTTGGATGCAAAGTGACCAACTTTGTTGCATGAGAAACATTTGAATGGTAGTTGTCCTTCATATTTTCTTTTACCTTTCCTTTCCTTCTTATCAATCATATAAATTATTTATTCTAGTTCTGTATCAACTTCTTCTTTCTCATTATTACTGGAGATGTTCAAGGATTTATTTCCATGGACTGAGGCTTTGAATGTTGTTTCCATTTTGGGTTCTGTCTTCAATCTTGATATCTCAAGTGCTGATATTTTGTTAATCAAGGTTTCTCTTTTGAAGTCCTTTGAGAATTGCATGGTTTCATCCAAGATTTTTATCTTGCTTTCATAATATACTGTCAATGTGGTCATTAATTTTTCCATTATACCATCCTCTAAAATTTCTCCACCATTTTTCCTGATTCCTAAGACTGCTTCATTATTTCCTCTTATTGTAATCTCTGATGTTTTCTTCAGGTAGCATCTCTAAATTGTTGTATCTTTTCTTTCATGTCTTTATGCATGTATTATTTTCTTGTATGTCTCCTTCAAGCATGTCTTCTAGGTATTTCCAAATTGAATATGCTTTTTCTGCCTTCTTGATCTCATAAAATTCACTGTCAGATAGGGCACTGATTAGGGCTTCTTTGGAAATTACATTTTGGGTGAATACTTCCTTTTTTTTATTAGTAGAATCTTCTTCTGTAAGGTCCTTCAAGGTAGGAAAATCAATTGTGTGAGTAGAAATCTCATAGATCTCAAACCAACGCATTGAAGATGTGTTATCATTTTGTTCTTCCAGTCTAGATAATTCTCTCCATCAAACTTAGGAATCTCTTTCCTGAAGTACCCCATTTGATCCACCTTAAGTTGTAAGGATTTCTCTCCAAGGCACTTGGCTCTAATACCAATTGTTGGAATAGTCCAAAGGGATAACTGAGAGGGGGAGTGAATTAGTTATCAACAAGTTTAATTCTTTTTCTCCAATTAATTAATGAATATCATTAAGCACATACACATTCAAGATAACACAAAATAGAACACCACAATTTTGGTTATGGGGAAACCAAACTAGGTAAAAACCCCGTTGGGAATTATCACCCACAAAGAACTATACTTGAGTATAATAATCCATGTTAGAAGATCTTACAACCCTGTTAGGAGTTGTTCTTTACAATGCAATAAGTACAGTGACCTAGTTAAGGGTCAGACCCTATTAGGATTCTTTTACAAATAACCCTGTTAGGGGTGAGGACTCACTGTCTAAAAGCTCACCGTTGAAATGATGAAGGCTAAAACCTTCATTAGAATAGATATACACTATATCTAATAATGAACTGTTTGATTAGACCTGTTGTCTTGATTAGTTCCAATGAATTGTATACACTCTCTACTTCTTCACATAGATCTTTAACTGATGAATGAAATGGCTTTACTATCCCAAAACAATCAGCATTCTGTTATGTCCTTTTTCTATTTCTTTTCTTATCATTCACACTTGGTGATCTTCAAATGATATACTATAAGTATCTTCTCTAAAATATATGATCTTTCTCATCTTTAGGAATCCCTTCAATGCTTCTTTAGTCAACCAAACCAAGAATACAACATAATTAGAACTCTGCAACTCAAACTAAATAGATGCATCACTTCACATAGTCGGCTCCACCAAAATTACCCAAAAATCATGCTTCAGATGAAACATGATTAGTACCTTTGGTTAATTAACTTAGACTCATAAATAAACATGAATCTAAACATGCATATCCCATAGATAGACCCAACTAAAGAATCAATAGAATTACTATCGGCTTTCTGAAAACAATCTTCTAAAACTATGTATGGTAAACAGAGTAACATATCTCAACTATTACTGAACATATGAATCTGTGTGTATGTAAATGGTATATTAACTATGTCTGAAACATAAAAAAAACCGTGCAAGGCTTCCACATATCCATACTGAAAAGTGAATATAGTTCACTGTTGTATACTATACGTTGTCATCAATGACAAACATACAGTCAACTATTTGCATAAAGGCAAATCTCCAACACTTTTACCCAGTATGTATTTTCACACTTGATCAGGTTATTCAACATTATGGTTCCTTTACCTTCAACTGGACAAGGTGTGTCATTACCTATTCTTACTGATCCACCATTATAGTACTCAAAAGTTTCAAACTTTTTTTATCACCATTCATGTGGTGAGTGGAGCCACTATCTATAATCCAAACATCATTCTTACTAACCTTAGATATGATTGTAGTTTCTACATACCTTTCTTCTTTGTCTGAATCATCCTTCATGGCCACAAATACCATTTCAATGTCTTCATCAAATTCGGTGTCAGTGTCTTCAGATCTGTTCTTAGCCAAGTAACAAGCTTTCTTCTCTTTGTCCTTGTAGTCTTGAGTATCTCTTCTATCAGATTGTCGGTTGCTTCGGTAATCTCTGTTGTCACTTCTGAAAAACTTATTTTCATATGATATGTCATTAATTTTGTCATCTGTTATTTTGTTAGGACATCTAACAACAAAATGACCAATCTCTTTACAATTAAAACATACAAGTGGTAATTTACCTCTGTATCTACCTTTGCCTGTTTTCAATCTTCTAGCTATTAGTGCTTCAATCTCATCAAGATATTGGTCATCACTATCACTTTCACTATCATTTCTTATAGTGTGTTTATGAATTGACTTACTTATTTTCAAAGAATATTTGAATGAAGACTCAATAGATGGTAACACACTATTATCAAATCTAATCATTTCAAATGAAATCAGTCTACCAACCAAACTATCTAGAGTGACATTATTTTTTTCTACTTCTCTTATTTCTTGTATAGCAGATACTCTAATAGCATATACAGGTAGTAAGGTTCTTAGGATTTTACTTACCATTGTCTCTTCTTCAAGTATGCCTCCAAATCCTCAGATAGCATTGACTACCTCTTTTATTCTGCAGCTATACTGAGTGATATTCTCACCTTCTCTCATTCTTAGGTCATCAAATTTACCTCTTAGGATTTCTGCCTTAGCTCTTAGTACATTATAATCTCCTCCATGTACCATTTTAAATTTGTCCCACATTTGCTTTGCAAAGGTGCAGATTTTGACATCTTCAAATTCAGCATCGAAGAGTGAGGAAGCAATTTCTATCATCACAGAATTATGCTCATGCTTTTATCTTA
Organism: Thuja plicata; assembly: GCA_018584345.1. NCBI lineage: Eukaryota > Viridiplantae > Streptophyta > Pinopsida > Cupressales > Cupressaceae > Thuja > Thuja plicata. The sequence continues at coordinate 1,421,534 of MU224113.1, forward strand.
ATTTCTCAAGTGTGTGAGGTCCTGCAGGCAACACATATTCAGTATCCAAGTATTGAGTAACATCATTTCCAATACTTGATAGGTGGAGTCTTATCCTGCTTTTCCATGATGCAAATTTGTCCTTGTTCAACTTAGGCACATCCTATTTTCTCATCTTGTGATCTTTTTCTTAGGTCTTGAAACCTTCCTTATAAGCACACAAGCTATGATACCAATTGTTCGATTAACTGAGAGGGGGGGTGAATCAGTGGCCTAAAAAATATTCTAATAAATTAACCCAAAAACTTATCACCACAATTATAAGCCTCTAGTTATCTCCAGTCCTACAAGATGAATTCCTTGAAATAATCTTAACAAATAACTACTGCATGGAGTTCACTTTTTAAACCTTATCTTTGATCTTTACCGATTAGCATTTTGTCATTTACCGAAATACAATAAAAAACATAGTGTATACCAATCAATCATTTTTTAGTAATGTGTAAAGAAAAACATGAAAGAAATGACTCATAAACACATTTAACACAAATTTTTAACGTGGAAACCCTGTTAAGGGAAAAACCACTTGGGACCGTAAACCAAAATTTTCACTCTTCTGAAGTGAGCTCGGTGAAGAGCTAACCCTGTCAAAGGTTACAAAAACACTATTAAGTGCAACCTTGTTAGAGGATTTAACACTAATAGTTTATCACTTGATTTATGGCACTCCTATACTATCTTCACGATAAACCTTTTGATACTCCTTGGAATGTATCTCAATATATAAAGGATTTGTTTAGATCCTACTCGGTTAAGAGACTTCTCTGAATCAATGGTTAAACTAAAATAGTATATGATCTGTTCATATAAACAACTATACTTTACAGATGTTCAGATATATTTTAAGCTCATAATACCTTTATGATCAATTTATCCTTTCAATACCTTTGCTCCACTTCTTTCTACTTGATGATGTTGTGCTTCTCTATTGCTCGGTGTCCGCAGAAATATAGCTATATTCTTTATGTTGATTGATCAGGACTATATGAAGTTGTTCTTCACCAGTATACCTTCACCATCCTCTTCTCTATTCACTCCCCTAATTCACAATGAATTAGCTTGTCTCTTCATAGACATGATTTCACTATTTCTTAGTCCTTGACTTTCTTGTTCTTGGTGTGATTTGCAATTCTAGAAAATCTTCCTTTAAAACTATACTTCAATTTTATCCCGTAGATTTCTCTTAGACAACTGGAATAAAATAGCTTTAAATCTTTTGCTTATCTCTGGCTTTAACTTTTCTATGAAAACAATATTAACAACTAGTTAACTCCTTCTTTAGCTCTTGCAAGCTAAGTCTTTTTTCATTTCTGAACTTCAGTTCTTTTCAGTGTTTTAACTCTTTTTTAGCTTGGTCAATGATTCAGTTCTCCTCAGGCATCTCTGTTGGGGTTTTCTGTTCATCGGGAAACACTATGAAATTCTTCTTGAGTTACTTTGGTTCTGCTCATCGGTAATGCTTGCTCAATTTTCTTTCTTGGGTATCACTGTGACTTTCCTCTTGGGGTTCTCTATCCATCGAGGTGTACTAACCGTCAGTGTTTAATGTCAGTTAGTGCATACTGAACTTTTATATATTACTGATAGCATAACCTTAATCTTTCTGGTTCTCTAAATCCTTTGACGCTTTGTGTTTAACCAATCATATTATATCAAGTTGAAATCAATGACAATACAATACATTAACTGATTTAATGTCTTGCATTGACTTTCTGCAGCTTGGTGATCATCAACTTAACATCTTCAAACATTCAATCAGTTATAGTTATACGATGGCCCACCTCATCAACCTTCCCGCAGTGGCCTGTAAAACTATGAGGGTGGTTATGTGGCATTGAATCACATGGGTGTCATTCAAACCAACTTCTCCACATTTTTGAGTTTCAACCACCCATTACTATTCCTTGTAGTTGACAACCTTTTAGGTGTAAATATTGATGACATGTAACTGACTGAATGTTTGAGGATGTTAAGTATATGATCATACAAGGCATTAAATCAGTTAATGTATTGTATTACCATTGATGTCAAATTAATATAATCTGTATGGTCATGGAAATACTACCAAAGACTTCAAAGAACCAATGAATCCAAGGCTATGCTATCAGCAATGCATATAAGTCAAGTATTCACTAAGTGACTGTATACACCAACAAAGTGCACACCGATATTCAGAGTAAAAGAGAAAAGTCATAGTGTTACACAATGAGCAAATGCACATCATTACCAATGAGAAAAGTCATAGTGTTTCCCAATGAGCAAAACACAGAGTAACCCGACAGACAGAATTATAGTGTTTCCCGATGGAAAAGACAAGAACGGAGATCCTGATGACAACTGAAGTCACACCAACGGAACAGTCAGTTATCACCGATGACTAACTCAAGTGTTGACCGACAGAACAAAGAGTTCAGAATTGATAAAATGCTTAGTTGTTAAGAAGCTAAAGATAGACTTAACTGATACTTATCATTTTTCTAATCATCCAGATAAAGCTGGAGATAAGTAATTGATTTAAATCTGATTTGTCCAGTTGGCAAGAATATCTCTTTAAGATAAAACTGGAGTTTTTATTTAAATCTAATTGGCGATAATTGTGGATCACGCCAAGAATCAAGAAAGCCAAGAAAAGGTCAAATCATGTCTATATAGAGACAAACCCAATTCATTACAAATTGTGTGGGGTGAAGAGAAAAGAGGGAAGATGCTAACGATATTCTGAAGGAGAAGAAAGTCTTCATTCACACCTAATCAATCAAGCTGAGGAAAGAGCTAGATTCTTCAGACACTGATGAACAGTGAGACAATATCATAGAGAAGAATAGTGTGGAGAAAAGGTATAGAATTGATTATATTGATCAGTGAGATAATGCACTTACAATAGATCTAAAAATCTGCAATTAAGTTGTATGTGTGAACAGGTCATTTAATATTTCATTTTAACCATTGAAGCATCAAGTCTCTAAACCGAGTAGGACTTAAAATTATTCTACAATTGAGATACATCCCAAGGAGTATCAAAAAGTTTGATCATAGAAAGTAGCATTAGATATGCCCGATACCTATTGATAGGCCAAGTGAGTGTTTGATCAAGGATGGTAGCATTAGATTCCAGATACTAGGTGACAAACTATCTTCTAAATCCTCTTACAAGATCACACCTAACAGTGTGTTTGTAACCTTTAACAGGGTTGGCTCCCAACAGAGCTCACTTCAGAAGAGTGAAAATTTTGGGTACCGGTCCCAGTGATTTTACCCTTAATAGGGTTTCCACATCAAAAATCCATGTGTTATGTGTTTATGTTTCATTACTTTACTATTTTACATTTCACATATGCAATTCTAGATTGATCGGTATACTCTGCATATTTACTGTGTTTCGGTAAATATTTGACTGCTTATCGAGAAACATACAGAAGAAGGTCTTATGAAGAAATTCGACAAGTAGTAAATTGATATAAGTATTTCAAGGCATTCATCTTGTAGGATAGAAGATAACTAGAGGCATAATTTTTGGTAATAAGTTTTAAGGGTTGATTTAAGGATTAATTTTTGAGGCCACTGATTCACTCCCCCTCTCAGTTATTACTAACAAATTGTATCAGAGCTTGTGTGCTTAGAAGAAAGGTTTCAAGACCTAAGCTAAAGATCACAAGATGAATAGACAAGATGTGCCCAAGTTGAACAAAGGCACTTTTGCTTCATGGAAGAGCATAATAAGACTCCACTTATTAGGTATTAGAAATGATGTTACTCAATACTTAGATACTGAATATGTGTTGCCAACGGGAGAACCCATAGTTGAACAAATGAGAGAGAAGCATGAGCATAATTGCATGATGATAGAGCTTGCTTCCTCACTCTCCAATGTTGAATTTGAAGATGTCAAAACCTGCAAGACTGCAAAGCAGATGTGGGACAAATTGATGCTTTTACTTGGTGGTGACAAAAAAATTTTGAGAGCCAAGGCATAAAGCCTTAGAGGAAAGTTTGATGATCTCAAAATGAAAGAAGGTGAAAACATCACACAGTACAGCACAAGAATCAAAGAGGTAGTCAATTCTATCCGAGGAGTTGGAGGTGTACTAGAAGAAGATACAGTTGTAAGTAAAATTCTAAGAACCTTACTGCCTACTTATGCTATTAGAGTATCTGTTTTTCAAGAAATGAGAGCAGTAGCAAATAGCAATGTTGCTCTAGATAGTTTGATTGGAAGACTAATTTCATTTGAGATGAATAACTTTGATAAAAGTGTCTTACCAAATATAGAGTCTACATTCAAATCTTCTTTCAGAATAAGTAAATCAATTCATAAAAACACTATGAGAAAAGGTAGAGATAGTGAAAGTGAAGAAGAAGATCTTGATGAAATTGAAGCACTTATGGAAAGAAGAGTGCAGAGAGGAAATGGTAAATACAAAGGTAAATTACCACTTGTTTATTTTAATTTTAAAGTGGTGCAAGAGCACCTAAGAACAAAGGAATACCAGGAGGATACAAGAGGATAGAATCCATATCATGAATTTTATGGTCTTTTGTATGACATTGTTAAAATTGTCTTATTAAGGTCCTAGTTGGGTCAAGAAGGTC
>MU224113.1:1447971-1484561 GCA_018584345.1 Thuja plicata
TTTAACTCTCTCCTTGAGAAAGACTCACAAATGATTAGACACACTACCTTGTAGTAGGTATATTTCAGATGCCTTACAAATGAACTATACTAGAGCATAAACCACAGTCAAAAGAGACAAAATAGTATTGAATAGGAACTGTACTATATTCTCATTAATCCAAGTTGTTTCCAGATATCCAGACAATAAACTCAAGAACTAAGCATGAAAAAGAAGTATGCTTTACAAATAAAATCTCCAAACCAATGGTAACTTGTACTGAACCAAAGAAAGATAGGAACAAGAACAAGACCAGGAACCAGAACAGGAACCTAAAATCATAACCCTCAAAACAAAACAAAAAAAAAAGAAGAGAAGAAATAGAAGAAGGAGAAACCCTAAAAACTATGTCTAGCCAACACCTGTCCTTCTCTCAAATCTGACTTTTACTCATTCCTTCTTTTCAAAATATCTGAATCTTCTGGGTAACTTAACAAATCTGATTTTACTTGTCTTTCCAAGTCTTCAAAATATCTGATATATCTTCATAATAACTCTTTCATTCTTCCACTGAAAATTCCACCAAATCTGATTTCATTTGCAAAATATCACTAAGATCTGAGAAAATATCTGCTCACAAAACCTCCCAAAAATCTCTAACAAATCTAACTTTTGCAATAAAATATATGTGCATTTTTTTTTATCCCTTTGTGCAAATATGATTTTCTTTGCTGCTTCAAAATTTGACCTTTCTTTGCCTGAGAAAATCTGATTTAATCTTCTGAGAAACCCTCCAGGAATAAACATATTGAAGATTTAGCAATAAAAACTATAAAATTCCCTTTAAAATTAATCCTGCACATTCTAAAGTCTTTGAAATCCTCACATTTATGCATATTTTGTCCAAACTTCACCAGATTTTGACATGTGTCACATGCTGATTCGCTACCATAAACTGGTCTTAACTGTGCCTTTATCCCTGGTTAGCCTTCTTCCTTTGTCTCTAAGTCTCTGAATACTTTTACTAACCACGGTTAAATCTGACGGCCATGCGACCAACCTTAGTCTCACAGTCTCTGAATAAATTCCTACTTAGAATTTTAAACCAGCGACCAACCACAGTCTCCAAGTCGCGAGCAATATTCAACTCAAGCGTCAACCCTAGGCGACCTCGCGACTGGCATCCAATGGCTAATTCCATCTAGCGACCATGCGACAACTGGCTATCTCCTCGTCGCGGCAATCATCATCTTCTTCTGGCTACTTCACGACTAATCGCTAGTGGTCAGTCACCAAGTCTCGGCGGTTAACCCTGGCATCTCTCGACTGTGCGACTAACCACTAGCGGTCAGTTGCCAAGTCTCTGAATTCTGACGGTCACTTGCAATTTTTTTCCCGACTGAGCGACTGGATCCTCTCGCGACTGTGCGACCAGAACTTCTCGCGACCACGTGACCGGATGCCACGTGTCACTTTCGACAAAATTTGTTTTCTTCCATTTTTGGGCTCAAAAACCAAGGCATCAGATGACTGGGTGCACGCGTGGATAGCCTCTTCTTCTTCCTTCAAATTCATATGTTCTCATTTTGGTATATAAACATTTCAGAATTCCATCCCCGAGTGAATGTGGGATAATGGGCTTGATGAATTTTAAAGCCATTTTTGAAATTGGCTTAAAAGACTGTGGTTTGCCCATGCATTTCGACCTCCAGCCCTCAAGAGATCACCAAGAGCCTCTGGGCTCTCTTATTTACTTATAAAGATAGTGTTTTGGTATATAAATACCAAAAATAGCCATTGCAGAGTGAATGTGGGACAAAAAAAATGCACTATTTTTCACTTTCCTGGGAACTTCCTGCCTTCTGCTCATCAATGGTGCTGTCTGAATGCAAATGAAAACCACCAATGGCCTCCATAGGTCAAGGCGCCACTCCCTATGGAGTTACTTCTGCATATTTCAACTCAAAAACATTGAAAACCTCTTTCCTCTGCTATCGCAGCCTGCTGGCAATGTTGGTTTGTATGCTAATTTTGGTTTTAATGTTTTAGAATCTGCAACATTTACTTTAAAACCTTCAAAAACCTCTCCTTCATTCGCTGCCCTGGCAGCTACATTACATGGAATGCTTGCAAATTGTATTTTTGAATATTAAACTCCCTCTAACATATTCCTACGTAGCCTCCATTTGACTTACCTCCTTGTCTCTTTTATTTATGATGTTGCGCAGGCCTCTATGGCTTTTCCATGCCTTGCGCAAGTTTATGCTCTTCAATACTTGCAGATTACTTTATTTAAAATGCCCCCAATTCACTCCAATATGAACAGCGTCATTAAAAAATCAGAAGTCTCCCTGCTATCTATGCAAATCTCATGGCACTTACTGTTTGCATTGTATACTGTTTACCTTCCATCTGCTGCGCATCTTTCTCTTGATGCTCTCAATGTACTTCTCAAAGCAAACTCCTCTGTACATTGCACAAGATACCATGCCTTGAAGGTTACAGTTTGCAATGTGAAAAATGTTTAATACTACCCTGCATAGCACACTATACAATGAAGTCCTTGTTTTATTCATTTAAAACCTTCAAAATAGAGCTTAACATTCCTTCATTATTTGAACAGAAGTCCTTTGGGTTTCATTGTAGCTGACCATGGCATTTTTTTGCCAATTTAAGAATCCACAAGCATTAACCATGTTTTAAAACCCCTCTTTGTTGTGCAACACAGACCCTCACTTATTTTGCACCCAATAATTGCATGTGGAAATGTTAACTTTGTCTTTAAGAAATCTTCCATTTCACACTTTGTATATTTGCATCTGACTAGGTAATGCACAACCTCCAATGCAATACTAATTGCCCTCCTTTTTTTTAAAATATTTTTCCTTCAAAAAATGGCGCAAACATTGTATTGGTCTTGGCAATAAATTTTCTCATAGTGTGAGTTTTCAAACACATCTGCAACTTCAAGTTACATCATCTTCAAGTCCTCTTACTGCTCTTAACACAATGTCACTTTATAAATCTTTGGATACAACCATAAGATCTTCCTTTGGTAGAGTTGTATTAAGTCTTTTAGCTTTGATTTGCATAAGCATGTGTTCTAATTGATCACTATCACCCTTTCAAATATAGAATACCATGCAAATTGTCTCAATGACATCAAACTAGCAACTTTACAATGACTTTAGCGAACTGAACCTTTATATGACAATTGGCTTCCAAAACTGGCCTCAAAAATTCACTGAAACAAGCAAACTAACCCCGTCACTTGGCAAGAAGATTCATTCATCTACAATGACTAAGCATGCAAGAGGGGTTTCACCAAATTCATCCTCAGGTACAGGTTGTTAATAATCAAACTTAGCACTTCCCGATTATTATGCAAATGCAAATGTTGAAACACCACAAATCTCTTTTGGATCAGTCATTGCAAAATGACTAAATCACACTCTGAAACTTCACCATTAAGTCAGATAGTACACTCACATGCAATAAAGATAGTCCCTCAATCGGATCCTAGAAACCACTTTCAGATCAAAAGTTACCATTCTTGCAAAATGGCCCATCTGAAAACTTAATTCTGTTTTGCATTGCAAACTGAACAAACTGCCTCTAAAACTGGACTTGCAAATCCATCAAAAGATATTTCAGAATTTCAACCTCTGGAGCCTGATTGAATTTCATATGTGGAACATGAATCCTCAGTTTTCCTCCTCTGAAAACAAACTATTCGACTGATACCAATCCGCAAATGTTAGCATGCAAACATTGTTCCGAACTTTAACATGAAAATATGCAGAAAATTGATTTGGATTTAATTTGGAAAAGTGATCAACTGGATTGATCAAAAACTGGAAATCTTCAAAGTGGCTCATTTCTAGGTCTATAATGCAGAAAAACCTCTGATTATGCCTAACCCCGAACTAGGTGCAAATAGGGAAACTACAAAGTATGCTATTTAATTCTGAATTCTGCATTTTCAGTGAAACTTTTAATAAATCAAAAATGGAAAGGCTCTGGCAAAGTGGATAACTGGATTGGTAGGAGTCTGTAAATCTTAAAATAGGTGCACTCCTATGTTTACAATATGAGGGACAACTCAATTATCCAAAATTTTCAACGGGGTACACATTTTCAAGACCTCAAAGTGGACAACTTAGCAATTCTGCACTTGAAAACTCAGGAAATCAGAATTATTCACAAATGGAATGGTTCCAGAAAACTTGTCATCTGATTTCATAGGGATCTGCAAACTGGAAACATTGGTTCATTTTCATGATTACAATACCTAGGAACACACCATGATGGCATACCTATCCTTTTGATCAAAGATGCAGGCCCTCAAAGTAAGGTTTTCAGAAATCTGCATTCAACCACTTTTGGAAACTTAACAAAGTGCCAACAATATCAGACTGGCAAATTGCTCAAATGGATTCATCATGATCTGGAAACTGGAATATATGAAGTATGTGACCACTGGAACATAGTACAAAAGGAACCTTCTCAATTGAATCAACTGGTCAAAATTTATAACCTGTCAAACTGGGCTATTCAGATTTCTAGGCAGAACAAAAATGCAAACAGTTCTGAGCAACCAACTTTGGGAAGTATGAAAACCTATCAAATGGATTGATAATGACCTAAGATTTAAAAAATAAGCTCTCTGATATGCATGTTAAACATTCCCAAAGTGATGGCCTATGAAACTCAACAAGGTGAAAGATATTCAGAAGCAAAGTAGGCTTCGGACAACAAAATGACACTTTAGCAAAATGCAGATTTAGGAGACCCCCTCAAAATGACTACTCCCTAAACATGTCAGAATTGGAAATCAGGAGCTGGGACCCACTGCATATATCAAATGAAAGGAATTAAAGCCTCTTCCCAATTTGTACCTCATGAAAATCATCCGGGCATCCTTTTCAAGCATTCTAATTAAGCCTTCTAACACAAAAAATTTTAAGGGTACTCACTTTGCTGAACTGAAAAATTTAACATGGTCACTTCAAATTTGTTCCATATTTAGGAGTACCAACAAGAGGTAATGGAAATATACAAAATGGAGAAAGCCATTGAAAATTAAAAGATAGATCTGCAGGTGGCCATGGATCAAATTAGAAAACTCAAGGAGAAACTCTCTCATTCCCTAAAAAGAAGAGAAGAATTAGCAATACAAATGAATGACAAAGGTTACATAGAATAAATAATTGAAGATTTGTGCAAAGAAAGAAGTTTTTAAGAAGCTGATGCAAGCATTGAAGACCTATTTGCAAAGAATCTCACTTTACATGAAGAAGTTAGAAAGTTGAAGAAAGAACAATAAATGCATTCATTCAGAATATGTGAAGTCATGGAACAAAAGAACCAAGCAGAAAATGATAGAGAAATGGCACAAGAAGATAAGATATTTATAAGTAAAAGATTAGAGGAAAAAGAAAATGAAATACATCATTTTTCACTTCGGCAAGAAGATATGATAAATCAACTCAATAGTGCAAACCAAGAAGTTATCAATCTGAGGACTGAAAATGAAAGATTGCAAAGTGATCTCAATATTGAAAATAAAACTAATGAGAGGATGATGAATTCACAAGAAAGCATGAATCGGTTGATAGAGTAAACTCAATTCAGACATCATGGATAGACTAGATTAGGTTATACTAAACAAGGAGAATCCTCACAGTAAGGAACTCAAAAGTACAAGAAACCTACATGTAATTATTGTGATAAGTTAGGGAATACATAAAATAAGTGTTGGAGTAATGGGAAGTCAAATTTTAATGGTAAGTGCTATAGGTGCAACAAACATGGACATAGATCAAGTGAATGCACTGAGAAACCTAAGTTTGAAGGAAAATGTTTCAATTGTAACAAACAAGGTCATAAGTCTTTAGAGTGAAGAACTAAGAAGTGGAACCCTGCTGAACAATTAGCTAAGGCAATTTTTGGTTGGGATTAAAACACATAGAACATATGTTGTCATTGTGGTGAGTATGGGCACATTGGTGCAAATTGTGCAAAGACTCACCTCAGAAAAAGGAATCCTACTAAGAGATGTTATGTATGTAAACAACTTGGTCATCTAAGCAAGAGTTGTATGAATAGAGAAAAAGTGGATACTGGTTTTGAGAAAGGCAAAACAAAAATTTATGAAATGAAAACTCATATGAGTCAATAATGGGTAAGGAAGTCTCTTGATAATTCAGACCAAAACAATGAAGGAAAAAATGGCACCCAAAATAGTGAGTTGGGTGGAACCACTATCTTTGAATAATGTGCAAGGAGACAATTCGAACTGTGCACACAAGCCATCAAACATCAGTTCTAGATATGCTAGAAAGTCCAAATCTGTATATTGATGCACTGGGACACATTATGGTTCTAACCAAGTTAGGATCTCAGTTACAACCGAGCTACTCAGGCTTAAACGAGTTAAGTAGGGTTGTATGGTTTCAAAGATGCAAAGTTAGTTTTTGCTAAGCTTCCGAGTAAGCCTAGAAGAACTAACCGAACTACGACAGCTACTATGTACGAAGCATTTAATGAATACTTTAAGGTGAAATTTCTCATAAATGGTGAAATTGAAGGGTTATTATTTACCAAGGTTTATAGTTTACAGAGAGATTAAGAGATTATAGAAATTTCAGAGCAAATTTGTTTTTGAAAGCTTTAGTTATAGCGGAATTTCATCAATCTTTCGAGCATTATGTCATCTTCATCCAGCAGTAAGATCAAGAAGGGATCCGAGATGTTAGTGAGGAATGTAGTCTGTGAACCACCAAAGTTCAAACTTCATCTAGCGATCACAGAGGAGATAGATCCAATGATAGCCCATTCCCAAATTCCTCCTAAGGCACTGTTGATTCACAAAATTTAAACTTTCTATCATTGCACCATTCAAGAGATAGGCACATTAGAGCTGAATCAAGCATATGAGGCACTTTGTGTGGGTGGAAACCTAAAGCCAAAACACAAGCACCTCAAAGTCAAGGGTTTAACCCATATCTTGCATATTTCGAAGAATTTTTAGATAAAGTGGATTAGGTTTATTTTGAGTTGTATTCACAACATGCATTTCTGGTTAGAACAACCCGTGAAAATCACTAAGATGATGGTACACCGAGTGATAGGGTACCTAATGCTCGATAAACCTAAGGTGACTAAAACCCAACCCTGAGCTAATCTATTTAAGAAGACTCTTGTCGAGTTGGATGGAAGAGGCATGAAGTTGAATGGAGTCATTTACATGGAGCTAAAGTTCACAATTCATGTGATTGCACATAAGATATATAGTTCAAGCCAACCAAATAGTGGTCCATGTGAGGCTGTGGACTTGGCATACAAAGTGGTGAAGAGAAATCTATCATTCGACCTAGATGAGTTGCATCCCATCCAACTAAGAAAGAACATGGAGAGCATCCGAGCATCTAAGACCAATCCGTGTAAGTTTTGTTTTGTAATAAGGAAAATATGGATAGGGTTTAGAACAATGTTGTTTTTCTCATAGAAGTGTCCCTATGCATATATTATCCACTTACATTTAATTGTAATTGATAAGGGGTGTAAATCTGGAAATGTTCGTAAAGGAAAATAGAATAAAATCCTTACCTCTGAAAAAGAACCTGTTGAAAACCCTGTCAGACGGTCTCAAAAACTGTTGATTTCTAGGATCTTGGACTGAAACTATGAGATATACAAAACCAAGAAATCATTTTTTGATCTAACATAGTTCTGATTTAGACCCTCAATTCAATGTCACCGTTGACCCAAAATTTATGATTTTGACCTAGGTCAAAATCGACCTCCGATTCTGACCTAGGTCAAAATCAACCTCTGATTCTGACCTAGGGAAGAATCGACCTCTGATTCCTACCTAGGGAAGAATCGACCTCTAAAATCACTGATAGAAAATTTGTTTTTGGATCCTGAAAGCTCACCAAAAAATGGTATCCAAATCTGCACTCCAATCTGTTGTTTTGAACCTATACCTACAATAAAAATGGAATGTTTGTTGGGGGGGGGTGTTTTCCTTGGTCAAACCCTAGTTTTGGAATTAACCTCAAAGTATAATTGAAATTGCATAAGTAAAACAAAGTAAATGAACACATTCACCTTGCTTGTAGAAGCCCTTGTGGCAAATTCAAATGTGTGAATCCATGAGTATGCATGCACCAAATGGATGTAGAAGATAGAAAGTAGAATGTAGGATGTCTCAAATCAATTGCTTATAGATCTTCAACACCAATATTGAATGGATCTTGGAATAGGAAGAGGCTTGGAGGAATGTGGATGGAGAAATCTTCAACAAGAGGGCTCCATGGAGCTTAAATCCTTCAGTGGCCACCAATGGATCTTCTTGATGAATTGAGTGCTTGAGAAGTACTTGAATGCTTGAGAATGGATGAATGCTTCAATGGCTCCTTGGCTGCTTCAAATCTTGCTTCTTCACCTTTGGATTTCACCTCTTAAGTCTTTGAAATTTTATGATCATGGTTATCAAGTCTTGTCTTAGAGAAAATGAGAGGAGAAGGCTTCCTTATATACAAATCTAGGGCACAATATCCTAGAGAGGCCTACATAGGAGAATTAAATTCCCATTAGACCTATACCCCTAGAAGTGGACCTATATTAAATATAATTTAAGAGTCATCATTTCATAACCCAAAACAACTGACTCGGAAGTGGGAATTAAATCTTTCTGAAGCCTGACATCCGGAAACCCTGGAAACTTGAAATTTGGGCCTTGGGCCAGAAAAAAGGTCAATTCAGACCTAGGTCAAGGTTGAGGTTGACCTTGACCTAGGTCAGGGTTGAGGTTGACCTTGACCCAGAAGGTCAAACTTGACCCTGAAGGTCGACCTTGACCCTGAAGTCAAGAACTTCAAACCTGCAGATCAGGATGCTAGAAACAAGCCGGAGAGAAGTGGAGAAGGGGAAAAATAGGGGGAAAAGTCATATCCAAGTTAGATACCCATTCAAGTAACTTGGCATGACCCCAAACCACTTACTCAGAGGGCTAAACCAGTCTACAATGGAAGTGCTTCCATTTTCTGACTATAGATTTAGCCCCCACTTTAGAAAGAGTATGGAATTGATGCAAACTCTTGGTAAAGGAGATCATGAAGAAAAGATAAACTTATTGAAATAAAAAGGGAAAAGGAATCCTCAAGCCCCAGGGACTCAGGTCTTTGTCAACCCTAAGATTATGATAAGAGAGACATCACCAGTTAAAGAGAAAGAGAGAGAGGAGTGGTTACCTCGCCCAGTAAGATGTGTATCTCACTATGAACCACAAAAGGATAGGATGGCCCACCAAGAAAGCACTTGATAGGCACCCCGTAAAGTTGTGCACCTTCTAGCAGCTTTGTGCATGTATGTATTGCATCTTTTGATGCCTTTTATGAAGTACTCATGGATCCATATTTTCATATCACCATGGAATACATTTGTAAAATGTGTATCTCTTCAGGATTTAGCAACTTATGTGCATTACCTTCCAAATATTTAGCATATTGAATTATAATTGAATGTGTATCTCTTTAGGATTTAGCAACTTATGTGTGTTACCTTCAAAGGATTTAGCATGCTGCAAAGCAAAAGGTTAGAAAAAAAATGCACTAATATAGAAGGAGGGAGGCCGTATATATGCCCCCCTCCTTAAGATGGAAAAGTACATACTATTTTGACATGTTAAGGAAAGAAAAGAACAAGAATAAATCCTTCTTCAACATCAAGCCAATATCCATAGAAAACACCCATTCCAAGCCAAGAAGGTCATAGCTCCTATGAGGCCATGGAAGGGATGAATGCAAAGAGATATCATGCAAGAAGTGAAAAAGTAACCCTTGTGAGGGATAGCACACTATTCAGTTTCAAAGGTTAGAGATTTATCAACCATGGAAACCCAATGTCAAACAATGAAATAGGTTATGATCAAGGACATAGATACTCAATGCAAACCAAAATTTTCATGTATGATTGGATATCACATAATAGATAGATACTGCTTAACCAAAGGAAAAGTGGATCCTAGAAAGACGGAAAAGAAGGAGATGGCATCCTTGCCCCCCAAGCATAGGAACAAGGATGAAAGGGAACCTATTATATCGTTCACAACACTATGCAAGAAAATGAGCCCCCAAGGATTAGGCTAACATTTCTTACATAATGTAGAATTCCATAATAGGAACATACATGTTATTTAGAGAAAACAGGATTGAAATGCAACTCATTGCCACATGTTAAATAAATAACTTTACTATCAATGAGCTTCCTAATCTTATAATGTAAAGCTTGACATTCATTAGTAGAGTGATTATGAAATCTATGATACAAACAAAAAGGAAGAATCTTCAAGTATGGACTTCATTTCTTATTGTGTTTAGGTCTAGTAATCATCTTAGCATGAAGGAGTTTAGGCAAAAGAAATTCTCGGTGAAATTCCTTCATAGGGTCATCATGTTTTGAAGTGTTATTTGAGATGTTTTTATTGATGTGTTGTTGAGGATTAAATCCCAATCCATAAGAATTCTCATGCCCCCCATTTTGTAAGGGAATTTTAATTCCCTATTTATTCTTACCACATCCTTGACCATGGAATCCTTTTTTAACTAGTAAATGATAACTAGGACCATAACAAGAAGCCATAGCAGAAGGAGTCAATGGAACTTCGGTAGTCACTATGTCATCATTAGTAGGTTTGAAAAATTCATAGTGGGTAGAAACAGTGAAAAAGTTATTAAGAAGGACATTAGAAATAGGAGAAAAATCTCATTGATCAAAATCTCTTTGTTTCTTTATAAAATCAATATTAGAAACTTTATACTCTCCAATAAAGGTAGGATTAAAATTGAAGGTTCCTCAATCATCTCTAGGAAGAGCATTAGAGGAAGAAGGATTACTATTAGGAATAGGAGTATTGTGGGTTTTGATATTCAAACAAGGATTTGGTACATCATCTACATGAAGTGTATACACCATGTTGTTGTGAATAAACTTGACTTTATGGTGAAGGGTGGAAGGAACAACATGCATCTCATGCAACCAAGGTCTACCCAAAAGGAGGTTATAATTAAGAGGTCCAGACATAACATGAAAAGGAGTATTTAGGATGACCTAACCTACTTTGATAGGTAAGGTAATAATTCCCAAAGTATTCTTATCAATGTTATCAAAGCCACGCATAGGAGCATTATCAAGTTGAATAGTTGAAAGATCGGCTTTAATCGCTTTGAGCATGTCCATGCTACAAATATTAATCCCGGATCCATTATCAATCAAGGTCCTATGAATGATACTCTTATTGATAGTAAAAACAACCATAAGAGCATCATATTGATTTTGTACTTCTTTAGAAGGTAAATCCTTTTGAGTAAATACAATGTCAGGAGGACCCGGGGTAGCATGCATGCACTGTAAGAAGGCATTGATGTTCTCTTTATTAGGAGGTGGAGTGGAAAGAGTTGCTAGAGATTTTTTTAAGGCTTCATCGTAGGTAGGTGAATTTTGAAGAAGCTCCCATAAAGAGATCTTGGCAACGATATTACGCAATTGGTTTATCAAATCATGCTCCTGGATAGGAAGACGGGGTGGAGGAGGAAGAATGGGTTGAGAAGGTGGTAAAGAAATAGGAACCATCGGATTAGGTTGAGGTTTATTCCTTGTATGATAAGCATGTAAAACAAAATCTATGTTATCAAAGAAATCCAAAGGATCCCTAGGTTTACCCTTGATAGTTATTCTAGGACAACCTTTAATAGTCAACAAGGGTTTGGGATAAACCATGTTAGTTATCTCGACACTACAAACAAGTTCACAAGAAGGAAGGAAAGAATACATCCTAGGAGGAGATGAGGTAAGATCTTGATTCTCCATAAGATCATCATTAATATGGAGAGTGTCAAGGGAATTCATATCATTCTCCGCTAATGCCTCATCACCAGAAGGAATCCCAAATGGAGGTAAAGAATCTATAATGTCTTCTTATTTCTATAAAATGTCTACATAAGGGGAGTGTGTTTTATAAAAAGAGTCACCATCATGTATGAATATG
Organism: Thuja plicata; assembly: GCA_018584345.1. Lineage (NCBI taxonomy): Eukaryota > Viridiplantae > Streptophyta > Pinopsida > Cupressales > Cupressaceae > Thuja > Thuja plicata. The sequence goes on from MU224113.1 coordinate 1,460,006, forward strand.
TCATCCTTTAATAAATTACCCTCTTGTATCAAAGCATCTTCATGAGGAGGGGATAAATCAATGTCTTTATCCAAGGGTTCATCCCAAAAAGTAGAATCATCCATAATGGCTTCATGAGGAAGAGAGTAATCAACATCCGAATCCACAGGTTCATCCCAAATAGGAGGATTATCATCCCTATCAATAAAGCACCTTGTAGGAGTGCCATAAATCACTAAATCTTGATCCCTAAAAAGAAAAGATGGTAAATTATATTCTAAAGTAGGCTCATAGAAAAGACATATATTAGGAGAAGAATTAACATCAATCCCCAACTCATCTCTATAAAGAGATAGATTAAAGTCATCTTCTTTCTCTAATATATGCTTACAAGGTAATACAAGAGAGGACAAAGCAACATCACATGCACTAAATTAAGTCTTTCTAGGTGTATCAATGTTGTAAATAGTGGAACATGAAGGTAACCATGCACACACCCTATGGTAAAGGTCAATTAGAGAGGTTGTGGAGGAAGATGAAATAGGAATAGGATCAATGGAGATCTCATTCAAACCATTTTCATTCTCACTTCCATGTACCTCATTAAGGGATCTATCCTCTTGTGCAATAAAAGCCTCATCAAAGTATTCAAAAAAAAAATCATACATGTTGAACACAAAGTAACATTACAAGCATGAAAAATGTAAATGTTTTTTGTATTTTTAAAGAAATTAGTGGTTTTTATTTTTGACATATAAGAGCATAAAATAAATATACTTTTAAATTCTTGTAAGATCTAACATAAGATGCAAATCTAACACCAAAAGAAATAGTTTTCTATCGCGGGTTCACCAAAATGTAATAAGGAAAATATAGATAGGGTTTAGAACAATGTTGGTTTTCTCATACAAGTGTTCCTATGCACATATTATCCACTTACATTTAATTGTAATTGATAAGGGTGTAAATCTAGAAATATTTGTAAAGGAAAATAGAATAAAATACTTACCTCCAAAAAGGAACCTACTAAAAACCCTGTCAGATGGTTTCAGAAACTGTTGATTTATGGGATCTTGGATTGAAACTATGAGATCTACAAAACTCAAAAATCATTTTTCGATCTGACATAGTTCCAATTTTGACCTTCAAGTCAATGTCACCATTGACCCAGAATTTTTTATTTTGACCTAGGGCAGAATCGACCTCCAATTCTGACCTAGGGTAGAATTGACCTCCAATTGACCTAGGGAAGAATCGACCTCTAAAATATCTGACAGAAAATCTATTTTTGGATCCTGAAAGTTTGCCAAAAAGGGTATCTAATTTGTACTCTGATCTGTTGTTTTGAACCTGTACCTGCAAGAAAAATAGATTTGCTTATTGGGGGGAGGGGTTTGCCTTGGTCAAACCCCAGTTTTGGAATTAACCTCAAAGTATAATTTAAAATGAATAAGTAAAACAAAGTAAATTAACAAATTCACCTTGCTTGTAGACGCCCTTGTGGCGGATTCAAATCCATGAATCCACAAGTATGCATGCACCAAATGGATGTAGAATATAGAAATTAGAATGTAGGGTGTCTCAAATCGATTTCTTTTAGGTCTTCAACACCAATCTTGAATGGATCTAGGAATAGGAAGAGGCTTGGAGGAATGTGGATGGAGAAATCTTCAACAAGAGGGCTCCATGGAGCTTGAATCCTTCAATGGCCACCAATGGATCTTCTTGATGAATGGAGTCTTGAGAAGTGCTTGAATGCTTGAGAATGGATGAATGCTTCAATGGATACTTGGCTTGCTTCAAATCTTGCTTCTTCACCTTTTCATTTCACCTCTTAAGTCTTTGAAAGTTTATGATCATGGTTATCAAGTCTTGTCTCAGAGAAAATGAGAGGAGAAGGCTTCCTTATATACAAATCTAGGGAACAATCTCCTAGAGAGGCCTACATAAGAGAATTAAATTCCCATTAGACCTATACCCCTAGAAGTGGACCTATATTAAATATAATTTAAGAATCATCATTTTGGAACCCAAAATAGCCGACCTAGAAGTGGGAATTAAATCTTTCCAAAGCCCAACATCCGGAAACCCCATAAACTTGAAATCTCGACCTTGGGCCAGAAAAAGGTTGATTCTAACCTAGGTCAAGGTCGAGGTCAAACTTGACCAGGGATGACTTTAAGAAACACCCTCCTAGGAAAATGTGTAAAATCCTGGCGAATCGTACATTGATTTAGGGGAAAAAATTTATTGATGATGGCGAATTTGTTTCCAAATTAGGAAAATAATATAAAGGCGTAAGCGATTTTTCCCTGCTGAATGAAAATTCCATAAAATCTTGACGAATTATAAATTAATGTGGGGAAAAATATATGATATATGAGGCGAATCATTTTCTTGTGAAGGTAAAAAAATATTTGTAGTGGCGATTTTTATGTGTCGTTTGAAAATATATTTATTTTATTGGCTAATATATTGTTAATTATGGGAAAAATGAATATTTTATTTGGCAATTTTCAAAAGATGGGAGTCATCAATGCGTCATGTGGGCCAATGCCAACTAATATTAAATGTCTTATTTGAGACCATTTGATTATCCTAGATCAATGGATGAAGTTTAATTTTGGCCCAATTTTGTGAAGGAAACAGAGTTTTCCAAGAAGTCACCAGAATAATGACACGTAACATTGTAATTAATGCAACATCCAATGAATATCACTTTTATTTTTTGTGAATATAACTGATCACACATTGGACACATAACCTAATTAGATATTGTTTAATGTATTATTTGAGACCATTTGATCATCCTAGATCAATGGCTGAAATTTAATTTCGGGCCAAATTTCAGAAGGAAACCAACTTCTGCAGGACGTCACCGGAATGATGACACGTATCAAGCCTTAAAAAGTGCACCGTAACCATGATCATTGATTACTACTGGTTATTTGTTGACGTGGACAATGGATAGTGCAACTGCAACTTGTAACTTATAACTCGAAAAGAAATAAATTCCTTGTCAGTGACATTCTTTAAATGCCATTTTTAACTATCAATAGTACACATGCATTTATGGTAAAATTTATGGGAAAGATTTACATTTAGATAGGAAAGATTAAGGACAGTCAATTTAAATCTCTCACACATAATACGCATAATGCATTTGTGGAAATTGCATTAAATATGATTAAAGAAATAATAATTATTAATTGCTAAGTATCTGTGATCACTACTATCAATCAAGGGTTAAGGCTATTTATAGACAATCTGATTTCTTTCTTCTTCATTTTTCTTTTGGTAGATTAACAGTCAGAGCTTCCGGTGGTAGAAATTTTGCCTCTGGTTTTAAGGTTTAGGTTTTTAGGTCTTTAGGCTTTCAAGAATTAAAGATCAAAACACCAATCTGTTTGAGATGCACATCCCCAGATGACCAGAGGTCCTTTTGGGCAATAGCTCAGAAGAAATCCCCACTTCCGTTTGTAGGTAGGTTTGTTGGTGACGCTTTTATAAATTCTATTGTGTTGATGCTATTGGATTGAGAGTTCCTTGAGAATGTCGACAGATACCACGTCTACACGAAAATTATGTCCCAGTTTTTTGCGTCTCTCCTTGACCTCGGAGGACAAAAGGTGGATATGATAATGTTGTTGAGGAGGGTTTTTAAAGAGAAATTCCTGAAGGATGATGTCAATGTTGTTGTTTTTGCAAAATTAGGGGTGGGGATCCCTTGGCCAAGAGATATACACAATTTTTTGGTGTCGGGCAGAAATGTGGCCAAACAACCCTTTCTGTTGAACCTCAATGACAAAAAACTAATGCGACACAGGAAATGGGCACGGCTTGGGAGGGATTTTCTCCAAAAATGGTTTTACCTTGATGAATTCAATGAGTCAGACTACACATGGCTTGACAAATTCTCAAAGATTATCCTCTCTGGAAAATTCTACTCAGATGAAAGCGAAGATGAAGATCCCTGATTCCCCAGTCTACCCATTCCCGCAACCCTAGTTACCCTAGTTTTTTGACAATGGACATGCAAACTTTCACTTTTTTTATACCGATAAGAAGTTTCCTAGTAGGTTTTTGTTTTTACTATACGATGTAATTTTTTGAAAAAATAATAATAAAAAATTTTCCAATTTCGTTTCAATTTTGTTTTTATGGATTAGTACTTCCATTTTTTAAATCTGAAGAATCTCTAAGATCCTAAAATTTTAAAATGATTAAGTTTCTTTATCAGTCTAGAGCAAGTTTCTATTTTTAATTTTCCAATGTGTCATATCGATGTGTGATTATAAGATAGAAATAATATAATTTAAATTTAAATTAGACTACACTGTAAAACTAAACATTTAATAAAATTTATTAAATGTAATAACTAATAAGATGAAGTTGTAATTTAAAATGATTAAGTGAAACTCACACATTTCCTAGTGACATCAAATGACAAGCCAAAAGTTAATGGGACCCGCGATAGTGTGACAGTGCCAGCGACCATTGGATGAGCACAAATCAATGGTGTGCAGTGTATTTCGGGCTGAAAGGGAAAAGAAACCCCATTTTTGCAAATCTATTCCAAAATAATGTAAATGAACTCAAAATCACAGAGTCATAGAATAAGTATCACTTACCTTTGCCTCAAATTAAAATGCAGCAATGCAGTCGCGACTCACCAATGCAGTATTGAGTATACAGTTGCACTCAATAGTCTTAAACTTCTGAAACCTCGCTACGATCAAATATAGAGATATCATAGAGATATCAGAATTTTTTTATACTAATCCTTATTAATAAAATTTGGCAGGAGGTATTAGGTATACAAATATTTGGCAAAGCCCGCGTAATTATAACACGTCTTTTGTTATTTCTGAGGTGATTGTGGGTCGTCCAATACCTTCGCATGATTAATAAAGTTGGCTAAATTACGTATGTTAGAGACACACATCCGTAAAATGTCAGGCGAATATAGGCTATCGATTTGGGATCACTTAGAAATTATAGGCAAATGTTTTAAATCTATGGAGACCAAAATTTATATTCCATTGGCGATAATGTGTAAGAAATGGAAAAATTAAATAAACCAATGGGCGATGGGCCCGGGCTTTGGACCCAATATTAATAAATATCAGGCGATAGGGTCAAATCCAATATGTGAAAAATATTCACCAATTCAGGAGTCACCGACATGCGACATTCACCAAATGCCGAATAATTGCCACTAAAGTTTTCGCTAACCTTGACCTAGATCAGGGTCAAGGTCGACCTTGACCCAGAAGGTTGACCTTGACCCTAAAGTCAAGAACTTCAAATTTGCAGATCAGGATGCCATAAATAGGCCAGAGAGAAGTGGAAAAGGGGCAGAATAGGGGGAAAAGCTAGATCCAAGTTAGAGACCCATTCAAGGCGCTTGACATGACCCCAAACCACTTACTCAGAGGGATAAACCAATCTACAATATAAGTGCTTCCATTTTCTGACTATACAGGTTCACTCTTGGTCTTCTTATTCTTTTATGTTCAAAACTTTTTCCCTTCAAAAGGCACAGTTGTATGGAAGAAGGATAGGCCTATAGTTTATCAGATCAATGAGTTTATAGAAGAATTGGGAGACAATTTTGAAAGCATCATGGATGCTTACTTTGAGAGTTTTAGAGAGAAAATGCTGAACAGATTTAGAATTCCCAAATAATTGGTAGAAGACTATAAGGATGATATATGCTTCCTAGTTGACTATGATAGAGTGCACATACAAGCAGTCAAACCTATGATTGCATGGGTGAAACCTCTTAAATAGGAGGTTAACATTGATGAGACCAGAGATATTATTGAGGCTCTTATCAATGAGCATGTTGATCTTAAAGAAGCATATTTTGGTACTTATGAAGAAGCTAAGGGAAGAATAACATTGGAAATAGAGATTCCTAAAATCTTGAAGAGAGGAAGGAAAAGAATTGAGAAGTTTGGAAAGAAATATGGCAAGTCATCAGACTCTCCTCTTTCGATCACTGAAGGCAAAGAGGATGAAATAAAGGAAGAAGAATTAGAACCTAAGAAAGAAGAGGAAGAGGTAGAAGAAGAGGCCAACCCCCAAAAAAACACCAAAGGTCTTTACCCCTACCTTCATTGAAAACAATCCCAGGAAATCAAGAAGAAAAATGATATTTCCTAAAGAAGATGATGAAGAAGAAGAAAAAGTTACATTCAAGAAGCCACCACTTACCTTTAAGAAAAAGGTTGAACAATTTAAGGAAGGTAGTGGTATGTCAAGTATCAGATCACTTAAGTATGCTTCTAGAACAAAGGATGAGCAGAAGTTGGTTGAGGATGCATTAGTACAGAAGATGGAAAAATGGAAGTATGATCCATTTGAATTAAAAAGCCAAATGATTGAAGGCATTCTTAAGGCAATCATCATTCACTGGAAAAATGCAGTCCAGATTGAAAGGGACATCAGAAAACAAAAATTGAAGATAGTCATGTCTACATTGACTGATAAGTGGGTAAAAGATGCTATGTCTAAATATGAGAGTAGACATACTCCAAGGTTTAGAACCTTTCAAGTTTTGGGCAAGAAAATAGAGGATGTTGTGTAGACTGCAACCAAGTTATGGAAGTCCATTTTTTATAACAAGGAAGATGATAAGACAGAGGAACCAAGTATAGACCCTTATGTATAGGTTAAAGATGAAGAACTACCTAAGGTATAGACCATTGAGGAATCTGATGTAGAGGAGATAGCAGTGGCAGTGATGGCATCCCCCCCCCCAATCACCTAGTCCGATTATCTTATCTTTGAGCAAGGAAAAGACCATAGAGTCTACATCAAGTTTAGTAGGAATCGAGCATCAAGCTCTACCTACTACTAGGCCAAGCCAGACTGAGTCACAATAGGATACTGTGAATATTTCTACAGTTGGTACTGATTCTATAGTTGGTGCAATTACATTTAATGACCTACTTCAACTGAGCACTGATGATAAGGATGAGGATGGAAAAGGTATGGAATTCATTCCTTCACCTAATCCCAAGGTCAAGGGTAAAGAAAAGGAAACAACTATTGATGAAGTTGACCTTGATGAAGACATTGTGATTCCTAATTGGGATCTTTCTATCCTAACAACCGAGCAGATGGACATCCTTGGGGAGCTATGGAAGAAAAGAGAAAAACAACAAAAGATCTGAGTTGAGAAGAAAAGGAACAGAGTGCTAGAGGACATCACGGGTATATTCCTAGATGCAATAGAGATTGAATTCAATGAGAAAGACTCAATAATGGACCAACTTTTTGACATAGTTCACAAATTTGACAAAGATCTAAGTGGCCATGAGAAATTATTGCAGAAGGCAGAGAGAAAATTTGAGAATAAGGTTCTAGAGAATTTTGCAGGTAAGATTGCAATAAATCAAGTGAAGCTATCCACCATTATCAGTTCTCTAGAAACCACTATGAATAATTTTGTGGCATTGTTTGTAAAGTTGAGTGACACATCAATTTTTACCATGGAAATAAAGAGTAAGCTTACAAAGATTGACAATGATTTTAAGGCAAGTGCAAGCTAGTTGGTACTTGATCCAAGTTCAAGTTCAGGGAATTTTGTTAAGATCAGGTATCTAACTGATTTGTGGGTAGAGCTACTAAGGGAGAAGTAAGAATAGGGGACTCCCTTTCAGAAATGCAAAGCCAACTCATTCCTCATATGGATGTCATGCAAAAACATATTTCTCATGCAAAGACACTCATCCATGATAACATTTTTTCTATTGTTGAGCTTATGATGGAGTTGTCTGAAAAAATTTAGATTGAGTTGCACGTCCTAAAGGTGTTGCAAGATAAGTGGGACAAGGATTTGTCTCAAATTTTGAAGGTACATAGTAATTTCCTCTCACATTTTTGTATTACCTTGTAGATATGCATTTTTGGCATTTGTGTCAAAAACAAGGAGGAAAGATAGAATATGTATATATATGAGGAAATACATGTACAAAGAAGAGGAAGATATATATAGTAGAGTTACAAAAACATTTTTGAAAAATAAAAAACAAAGTCAGTTGCAACCGAGTTGCAAAGAAGTAGTCAAAACCGAGCTAGAATACAAGCACAAGGAAAGGGGGAGTTTTGACTTATCAGTTTGTTTGATCATAGTTTTTGGTGTGATAAGTATTTTTTTCACTAATGCCAAAGGGGGATATTGTAGACCTTATGGAAAGACATATTGTCAATTAGTGCCAAAACACTTAATCATTCATATGGTTACAACATTAACCGAGCTAGCAGCTTGAAGTGTTGACCGAGTTAAGCAGTTGCAGTGTCAATCAAGAAGTTACTTCCAAGCAGTATCTATCGAGTCACCAGTGTTACCTGAGTTGCATACCATCTTCGAGTGATCAATGTGGACCGAGCATCTAGTGTCAACTGAGTACCAGAGTTTCCAAGTTCACTATATCGCCCGAGTATCAGTATATCACCTGAGTGGATTACTGGACCCGAGTATCAGCATTGGGATGACTTAGTAAATATTGTTTGATACTATTTAACATGATAGTAGCTAAATTATGGAGGTAATTGATTTGGATAGGTATATATGTAAGATGCTTTATTTATCTAGAGGTAGATAGAAGATATCAATCATTAGAACAACATTGAATACATGTATGGATGCGAAAATGAAGAAGCAGATTGATTAGAAGGCTACAAGAGTATAAAGGAACATTAGAGACTCATCTATCACATTTAGGTGATCAGTTCTACATCAAAGGATCTTATTCAGAAAATCATATTTGCATAGCAGATCATTCACTAATTCATCCAAACAAGTGTATCACTCAAATTATTTAACATGGTGGACCTAACAGTCCTTCACAAATACCCTAGCAGAGTGCATACTTAACTATATTGTATAAATCCTTTCACATGGTAGACCTAATAGTCCTTATTTATCCTAATAGGGTAGACTATCAGAAGTGGTCAATTGTAAGCCTTAACCGGCCAACTTTATTATTGCAGTTCTAAATCTTGTGGGTATCATCCCCACCCCAGTTTTACTTTATATTTGGAAGGTTTATGGGTCACCATATATTGTGTCAAGTGTTGTGAATTTTTATTGATTTTATATTCCATGCATGCAATTAGATTAGACAATCTAATAAAGGATAAAAGAAAGAAGTTTTATTGGTTCCTGATTCACCCCCCCCCTCTCAGTCACCTAGCCTACAATATATTTCCAAAAAGAGGCATATGGGTCTGGTGCGATAGCCACAAGGATGGTAAAGGCCCTGCTAAAGGATTAATACAAGCATGTTTTGGTAGTGGTTATGATTGATATGAACATTGACAAGAAGAAAGGCCTTATTGTAGGATTTTTTGATGTTGAAGCTGTGATAAAGAGAAAGAAGGTGGCTAAAGATCTTGCACTGTTTAGAGAAGACCTTGGTAATCTAGACATCACTCCATTTGTGAACATGTTGGAAAACAATGGAGACCTAATTTATGCCTCTTAGCTGGAGAGGCTTCATGAATTGACACATGGCTATTTGACCATAACCAAATGGATGTATTCGTGGGCTCTTTGTATGGGATTCACCCCATCTTGTAGATAGTTATAAATAAGAAAGGTTTTGTGGATAGAATGTTTCATCTAACACATAAATATAATGTTTTGTATATTTGTGGGTGATTTTTGTCTAGATTAGGAATCATCGTATTGCATGTGACATAAATCATTATAAAAGAGGATTTTTTATCATATTATATTGTGGAGCACTAAAATTAGGGTGTGCATGTAATGTATTGCAGAGTGAATGTGAGTGCAAGGAAAAATGAAGGATAATGGGCAATATAGTTCTTAGCTAGTACTTTTAAGGCAATGGAGTATAGAAATATAAATCTAGAGAGTTTGTGCACGTAATTAAGCATAATAAAATGTAGTATTATGACTATCATTTACTAGTAAGAGGATATACATAGTAAGACCCTAAGACATATAGGAACACACATATATAGACTAAAAAAATTATTACTATGTGTTAACCAACTAATGGTAATGGTAATGAAGACTGAGTTTCAGAAGAATACATGCAAGTAGATGTTAGAATAACTGAGAGGGGGGGTGAATCAGTGACCTCAAAAATTAATCCAAAAAATTTATACCACAATTGTAAATCTCTAGTTATCTTCAGTCCTTCAAGATGAATGCCTTTAAATAATCATATCAATTAACTACTTCTTGGAGTTCATTGTTTATCCCTTTTCTTAAGATTTAACGAATAGCAGTTTATCCTTTTCTAGCTTTTACTGAAATGCAGTAAATAACTTAATGCTTACTGATCAATCCAGATTACTTATGTGTAATGAAAAATACTAAAGTAATGACTTATAAATGCATTGACACATGGATTTTTAACATGGAAACCCTATTAAGGGAAAAACCACTTGGGATTGGTAACCTAAAATTTTCACTCTTCTGAAGTGATCTCGGTGAAGAGCCAACCTTGTTAAAGGATACAAACACACTGTTAAGTGTGACCTTGTTAGAGGATTTAACACTAACAATTTATCACTTGATATCTGTAACTCCTATGCTATCTTCATGATAAACCTTTTGTTACTCCTTGGGATGTATCTCAATATATAAAGGCTTTTTCTAGATCCTACTTGGTTAAGAGACTTCTCTTATTCAATGGTTAAACTGAAATAGTATATGATCTATTGATCCATACAACTTAGACTTACAAATTTTTAGATCTATTGTAAGCTCATAATACCTTTCTGATTAATGTCTCCTTTCAATACCTTTTCTCCACTTCTTTCTGCTCGGTGATGTTGTGCTTCTCTGTCGCTCGGTGTCCGCAGAAATATTTAGCTTTGTTCTCTACCTTGATTGATCAGGACTGTATGAAGTCTTTCTTCACCAGTATCTCTCCAGCATCTTATTCTCTATTCACCCCCTAATTTATAATAAATTATCTTGTCTATTTATAGACATGATTTCACCGTTTCTAAGTCCTTGACTTTCTTGTTCTTGGCATGATCCGCAATTCTAGCCAACATTGCTTTAAAACTATACTTCAATTGTATCCCGTAGATTTCTCCTAAAAAAATAGAATAAAAAATATTTAAAACTATTTCTTATCTCTGGCTTTTAACTTGTCGATGAAAACAATGCAAACAACCAGTTAAATCCATCTTTAGCTCTTGCAAGCTAAGTCTTTTGTCATTTCTGAACTTTAGTTCTCCTTGGGCATCTCCATCAGGGTTGTTTGTCCAGTGGGTAACACTATGATTTTTCTCATCGGTAATGCTTTCTTGGGTTTCTTTCTCAGGTATCACTATGAATTTCCTCTCGGGGTTCTCTATCCATCGGGTGCACTAACCATTGGTGTTTTTTGTCACTTAGTGCATACTGAACTTTTAAGCATTACTGAAAGCATAACCTGTATCTCTCTGGTTCTTTGAAGTCTTTGACACTATGTATATAACCAATCAGATTATATCAATTTGACATCAATGATCATACATTAACTGATTTAATGAATTTTATTAAATTTTTATAGCCTTGTGATCATCAACTTAATATCTTCAAATATTCAATCAGTTATAGTTCATCAATCTCTCCCTTTGGCATTCATGGAAACACACTACATTATCACACTATATTATTACTAATACAATATGAAATATATCAGTTGTAGTCCATCAATCTACCAAAGTTTTGTTCTATAACCAATACAAATGTTTGGCTCTCAGTAAGCTCTTCTAGCTTAGATTTGTTTCTTGCAGAGTACTTTCTTCAATCTTCAATCCCTTCACCGGATAGATGTAGCAGCTTCTGATTCTATCTTTGATGTTGTCTCTCCCTTTGACTGTTCCTCTTCTTGATCATCTCTGTTTATTTTGACATCAATATAGAGTACTCTCTCCCTTAAGTCATTTCTCCCTCATGATATTCTCTCCCTTAAAGGTTACATCTCTCCCTTATGATAGTCATGATGGATATTTCATATGTAATCTCTCCCTTTGGATATTATCTCCCTTTGAAAACAATGCCAAAGTTGTATCCTTTCTCCTTTTTATAATATACTCCTTGAATTTCCCTATCCATCATGATTATAATGATTCTGGTGTTTGGTACAGATATGTAACTTTCTGTGTACTTATGTATCTTTTCAGTCCATTTTTTTGCTTGCATCAACATGAATGATCTTTTGATTGGGTGTAGGCTAATGCATCCTCCTAGTCATCTTATTGACCAATAGACAAAGGTCGAACCCCTAGTGTTTTTCTCAGGTACTCAAATGTATCTTTAGGAAATGGCTTTGTGGATATGTCAGCTAATTGTTCCTTGGATTGAACATATTCTAATGTCACCTCTTTCTCTTGCACTTGTTCTCTTAATTAATGATACTTGATTGCAATATGCTTAGCCTTAGCATGCATGACATGATTCTTAGAAATATTTATTGCACTGGTATTATCACAATAGATAATCATTGGTTCAAGAATTTTCATATTCAAACCTTCCAAAATTGTTTGATCCATGCAATGTTAGAGTAGTTTGTGGCAGCAACCACATATTCTTCTTCTGTATTAGATTGTGAGATGCATCCTTGCTTCTTTCTTATCCATGTGACAAGTTTGTCACCTACGAAGAATGCTCCTCCAATTGTGCTCTTTCTCTCATCTAAGTTTCCATCCCAACCAGCATCTATATAGACTTGAAGATCAAATTTTCCTTCTCTTTTATACCATAATCCATAGTCCTCGATGTTCTTTAGATATCTCCGAATTCTCTTGACATCAGTCATGTGTGATTCTTTGGGATAAGCAGAGAATCTTGCAACTATTCCAACTGCATGTGCTATATCTGGTCTGGTATGAACAACATACATTATTTTTCCAATCATTGATCTATATAGGATCTGATTTACCTCATTTTACTTGTCTTCTTTTGTCAGCTTACATCCAGTATCCATAGGTGTTCCAACTAGTTTAGAATCTTCCATCTTGAATATCTTCAGCACTTCCTTAATGTATTTGGATTGTGTGATATATATGCATGCTTCCTATTGAAGAATGTGTAGACCAAGAAAGAATTTGATCTCCCCAAACATTGAAATCTCAAACTCTTTTCTCATTTCATTAGCAAAAGATTTACATAACATATCATTACCCCCAAAAATGATATCATCAACAAATATTTCAGCAATAAAAATATTTTCATCAATATCTTCCTTTAAGTACAGATTGTTATTTTCACTTGTTCTTACAAATCCTATTCTTATGAGATAGGAGTGAAGTCTTTCATACCAAGATCTAGGTGCTTGTTTCAATACATACAAGGCTTTGTGTAGTCTACATACCATGTTTCTCCTATCTGGATCAACAAACCCTTTTGGTTGTTCAATGTATACCTCTTCTTCTAGTATTCTATTTAGGAATGCAGATTTGACATCCATATGGTATACCTTGAATCTTTTGAATGCAGCATAAGCAAGTAAAATTCTTACTCCTTCTAGTCTAGAAACGGGTGCAAAGGTTTCTCCATAATCAATACATCCTTCTTATGCATACCCCTTGCATACTAATCCTTCTTTGTTCCTTGTGACTTCTCCATTCTCATTCAACTTGTTTCTGAATATCCATTTGGTACTGATGGCATTCTTGTCATCTGGTCTGGGTACTAATGTCCATGTTTTTTTCCTCTCAATATGTTATATTTCTTCATTCATAGCATTGACCCATTCTTCATTTTCAAGTACAGTAATAACAGATTTAGGCTCAAAATCACAAATTAAACATTTAGTGTTTAATGACTTACTTCTTGTTTTTATTCCAGCCTTCTTGTCTCCTATGATCTAGTTATGTGGATGGTGTCTTCTAACATCCTTGGCAAGTATCAGTTCAGCTCCTTGTTCATCATTATGATCATCATCTTGACCTTCATTCTAATCTCCATCGCTCGGAACATCATTTTGAGGATTTTCCTAATTTTCGGTATTTGCAGCCTGATGCTCGGGTGCAATGTTCTATTGCTCAAGAGTGATACATTGTTACTCGGGTAGAGTGTCAGGTTCTTCAGTGTAAACAAACCTGTTGTATTCTTCTGGTTCTTTTCTACTTTCCTCATCATTTTTCTCTACATATTCATCTATTATGATATTTGCACTTTCAATGATTTTGTTAGAGGACTTGTTAAGACATTTAGAACCCTTTCTTTTGGTGGAATACCCTAGAAATATATCTTCTTCACTTTTCGAGTCAAGCTTTCCATTTCTATCATCTTTCAAAATATAACATTGACTACCAAAAATTTTGAAGTAACTTACATTGGGTGTGTAACCATACCATAGCTCATAGGGTGTCTTTTTGGTGTCTTTCTTCAATTGTACTTTGTTCAATGTGTAGACCGCAGTACTGACACCTTCCCTCCAGAATGTTTGAGTGATAATTTTCTCTATCATTAGTGTTCTTTCACAATCAACGATGGATCTATTTATCCTTTTAGCAATCCCATTAGTGAATTCATCAGAAACAAATTCTCCTCCTCTATCTGATCTTAAGCATTTTAGTTCCTTACCACTTTGTTTTTCTACCATAGCTTTATACCATTTAAGCATCTTGAATGCTTCTGATTTTTATTTTAAGAAAAGAACTGTCACCATTCTAGAATAATCATCTACAAAAAGAATGAAATATCTTTCACCATAGTAACTCTTTTTTCTCATGGGTCCACATAGATCAGTATAGACCAATTCTAGAATAGCAGTAGATGTATGGGTTTTGCTCTTGAAACTAGAATTTTCCATTTTTCCTTTTTGACAATTCTTACACATGACATGCTCGTGATTTTACATGCTTGTTAAGCATCTTACTTTCCTTTTATTTCTTATCTTGATCATGTTGTCAAAATTCACATGACATAATCTCTTATGCCACAACCATATGTCTTTGTTTCTAGCCATTAAACAAGAAGTGTTTATATCATCAAGATAGAATAGGTTACCTTTTGTATGTTCACTAGTTCTGATCAACCTTCCTGATTCATTAAAGATCTTTGCCTTCTTATTCTCATTTGAAACTCGGTGACCTGTGTTATTTGGTTGTGAAACAGTCAATAGATTATAATTAAGTTCTTTTACCCAGTATGCATTTTCACATTTGATCAGGTTATTCAACATTATGGTTCCTTTACCTTCAACTGGACAAGGTGTGTCATTGCCCATTCTTACTGATCCACCATTATAGTACTCAAAAGTTTCAAACTTTTTTTTATCACCGGTCATCTGGTGAGTGCAGCCACTATCTATAATCCATACATCATTCTTACTAACCTTAGATATGAGTGCAGTCTCTACATACCTTTCTTCTTTGTTTGAATCATCCTTCATGGCCACAAATACCATCTCAATGTCTTCATCAGATTCGGTTTCAATATCTCCATCTCTGTTCTCAACCAGGTAACAAGATTTCTTCCCTTTGTCCTTGTAGTCTTGGGTATCTCTTTTGTTACATTATCAGTTGCTTTGGTAAACTCTATTTTCACTTCTATCAAACTTCTTTTCATATGATCTATCATTACTTCTATCATCTTTTCTTTTGTTACGATATCTAGCGGCAAAGTGTCCAATCTATTTACAATTAAAACATACAAGTGGTAATTTACCTTTGTATCTACCTTTTCCTCTATGCAATCTTCTAGCCATTAGTGCTTCAATCTCATCAAGATCTTGGTCATCACTATCACTTTCAATATCATTTCTCATAGAGTGTTTATGACTTGACTTACTTATTTTTAAGGAAGATTGCATGCAAACTCAATAGATTGTAAGACACTGTTATCAAATTTATTCATCTCAAATGAAATCAATCTACAAACCAAACTATCTAGAGTGACATTATTGTTTTGTACTGCTCTCATTTCTTGTATAGAAGATACTCTAATAGCATATACAGGCAGTAAGGTTCTTAGGATTTTACTTACCACTATTTCTTCTTCAAGTATGCCTCCAACTCCTTAGATAGCATTGACTACCTCTTTTATTCTGCAGCTGTACTAAGTGATATTTTCTCCTTCTCTCATTCTTAGGTCATCAAATTTACCTCTTAGGCTCTCTGCCTTAGCTCTTAGTACATTAGCATCTCCTCCATGTACCAGCTTCAATTTTTCCCACATTTGCTTTGCAAAGGTGCAGATTTTGATATCTTCAAATTCAGCATCAAAGAGTGAGGAAGAAAGTTCTATCATCATATAATTATGCTCATGTTTTTCTCTTAATTTCTCAAGTGTGTGAGGTCCTATAGGCAACACATATTCAATATCCAAGTATTCAGTAACATCATTTCAAATACCTGATAGGTGGAGTCTTATCCTACTTTGCCATGATTCAAAGTTGTCCTTGTTCAACTTGGTCACATCTCATTTTCTCATCTTGTGATCTTTTGCTTAGGTATTGAAACATTCCTTCTAAGCACACAAGCTCTAATACCAATTGTTAGAATAACTGAGAGGGGGGTGAATCAGTGGCCTCAAAAATTAATCCAAAAACTTTATACCACAATTGTAAATCTCTATTTATCTTTAGTCCTTCAAGATGAATTATTTTAAATAATCATATCAATTAACTACTGCTCAGAGTTCACTATTTATCCATTTTCTTAGAATTTACCGAATAGCAGTTTATCCTTTTCTAGCTTTTACCGAAATGTAGTAAATAACTTAATGCTTACTGATCAATCCTGATTAGTTATGTGTAATGCAAAAATTTAAAGTAATGACTTATAAACACATTGACACATGGATTTTTAACGTGGAAACCATGTTTAGGGAAAAACCACTTGGGACTGGTAACCAAAAATTTTTACTTTTCTGAAGTGAGCTCGGTGAAGAGCCAACCCTATTAAAGGTTACAAACACACTGTCAAGTGTGACCTTGTTAGAGGATTTAACACTAATATTTTATCACTTGATATCTAGAACTCCTATGCTATCTTCATGATAAACCTTTTGATACTCCTTGGGATGTATCTCAATATATAAAGGATTTGTTTAGATCCTACTTGGTTAAGAGACTTCTCTGATTCAATGGTTAATTTGAAACAATATATGATTTGTTCATACATACAACTTAGACTGGCAGATTTTTAGATCTATTGTAAGCTCATAATACCTTTCTAATCAATGTCTCCTTTCAATACCTTTTCTCCAATTCTTTTTTCTCGATGATGTTGTGCTTCTCTGGTTCTCGTTGTTCACAGAAATATTTATCTTTGTTCTCTAGCTTGTTTTATTAGGATTGTATGAAGTCCTTCTTCACCAGTATCTCTCCAGCATCTTCTACTCTATTCACCCCCTAATTCATAATGAATTATCTTTTCTCTTTATATACATTATTTTACCATTTCTAAGTCCTTGACTTTCTTGTTCTTGGTGTGATCTGCAACTCTAGTCATTCTTGCTTTAAAACTATACTTCAATTTTATCCTGTAGATTTCTCTTAGACAACTGGAATAAAACAAATTTAAAACTATTTCTTATCTCTGGCTTTTAACTTGATGAAAACAATGTAAACAACTAGTTAAATCCATCTTTAGCTCTTGATAGCTAAGTCTTTTATCATTTTTGAACTTCAGTTCTTTTCGGTGTTTAAATCCTTGTTAGCTCAGTCGACACTTCAGTTCTCCTTGGGAATCTCCGTCGAGGTTGTCTATCCGTCAGGGTTGTTTGTTCGTTGGGTAACACTGTGATTCTGCTTGTTGGTAATGCTTTCTCAGGTTTCTTGCTCGGGTATCACTGTGACTTTCCTCTCTGGATTCTCTATCCATCGGGGTGCACTGATCGTCTGTGGTTGTTGTCACTTAGTGTATACTGAAATTTTATGCATTATTGAAAGAATAACCTTTATCTCTCTATTTCTTTGAATTCTTTGACACTATGTATATAACCAATCAGATTATATCAAGTTGACATCAATGACAATACAATAAATTAACTGATTTAATGTCTTGCATTAACTTTTTGCAGCTTGGTGATCATCAACTTAACATCTTCAAACATTCAATTAGTTATAGTTCATCAATCTCTCCCTTTGGAATTGATGGCAATACACTACATTATCACACTATATTATTACTAATACAATATAAAATATATCAGTTGTAGTTCATTAATCTACCAAATTTTTGTTCTATAACCAATACAAATGTTTGGCTCTTGATAATCTCTTCTATCTTATATTTTTTTCTTGCATAGTACTTTCTTCAATCTTTAATCCCTTCACTGGATAGATGTACCAGCTTCTAATTTTGTCTTTGGTTTTGTCTCTCCCTTTGACTGTTCCTCTTCTTGATCATCTCTTTTTCTTTTGATAGCAATATACAGTACTCTCTACCTTAATTCATTTATTCCTTAAGTCATCTCTCCCTCATGATATTCTCTCCCTTACAAGTTACATCTCTCCTTTATGATAGTCATGATGGATATTTTATATTTTATATTTAATCTCTCCCTTTGGATATTCTCTCCCTTTGACAATAATGCCAAATTTGTATCCTTTCTCCTTTTATAATATACTCCTTGAATTTCCCTACCCATCAGCATTACAATGATTCTAGTGTTTGGTGCAGATATGTACCTTTTTGTGTACTGATGTATCTTTGCAGTCCATTTTTTTGCTTGCATCAGCATGATTGATCTTCTGATTAAGTGTAGGCTTATGCAGCCTCCTAGTCAACTTACTGATCAATAGAGAAGGGTCAGACCCCTAATCTTTTCCTCAGGTACTCAAATGTATCTTTAGGCAATGGATTTATGAATATGTCAGCTAATTGTTCCATGGATTGAACATATTCTAGTATCACCTCTTTCTCTTGCAATTGTTCTCTTAAGTAATGATACTTGATTGCAATATGCTTAGTCTTAGCATGCATGACACGGTTCTTAGAAATGTTTATTGCACTGGTATTATCACAATAGATAATCACTGGTTCAAGAATTTCCATATTCATACCTTCCAACAACTGTTTGATCCATGCAATGTTAGAGAAGTTTGCAGCAACAGCCACATATTCTACTTCTGCAGTAGATTGTGAGATGCATCATTTCTTCTTTCTTATCCATGTGACAAGTTTGTCACCCATGAAGAATTCTCCTCCAGTTGTGTTCTTTCTATCATCTAAGTTTCCAGCCCAATCAGCATCTATATAGACTTGAAGCTCAAATTAGCCTTCTCTTTTATACCATAAGCCATAGTCCTCGGTGTTCTTTAGATATCTCAGAATTCTCTTGATAGCAGTCATGTGTGATTCTTTGGGATTAGCAGATAATCTTGCAACTATTCCAACTGCATGTGCTATATTTGGTCTGGTATGAATGACATACATTAGTTTTCCAATCATTGATCTATATAGGGTCTTATTTACCTCATTTGACTTGTCTTCCTTTGTCAGTTTACATCTAGTAGTCATAGGTGTTCCAACTGGTTTGGAATCTTCCATCTTGAATATCTTCAGCACTTCCTTGATGTATTTGGATTGTATGATATATGTCTGCTTCCTGTTGAAGAATATGTAGACCAAGAAAGAATTTTATCTCCCCAGACATTGACATCTCAAACTCTTTGTTCATTTCATTAGGAAAATTTTTACATAGCATATCAATACCCCCAAAAACAATATCATCAACAAATATTTCAGCAATTTGAATATTTTCATCACTGTCTTCCTTTAAGTACAGATAGTTATTTTCACTTGTTCTTACAAATCCTATGCTTATGAGATACGAGTAAAGTCTTTCATACCAGTCTTTAGGTTCTTGTTCCAATCCATACAAGGCTTTGTGTAGTCTACATACCATGTTTCTCATGTCTGGATCAACAAACCCTTATGGTTGTTCAATATATACCTCTTCTTCTAGTATTCCATTTAGGAATGCAGATTTGACATCCATCCGATATACCTTGAATCCTTTGAATGTAGCATAAGCAAGTAAAATACTAACTCCTTCTAGTCTAGCAACGGGTGCAAAGGTTTCCCCATAGTCAATACCTTCTTATTGTGTATACCCCTTGCATACTAATCTTGCTTTGTTCCTTGTGACTTCTCCATTCTCATTCAGCTTGTTTCTGAATATCCATTTGGTACCGATGACATTCTTGTCATCTGGTCTAGGTTCTAATGTCCATGTTCTTTTCTTCTCAATCTGTTCTATTTCTTCATTCATAGAACTGACCCATTCTTCATTTTCAAGTGCAGTAATAAAAAGATTTAGGCTCAAAATCACAAATTAAGCATCTAGTGTTTAGTGACTTACTTCTTGTTCTCATTCCAACCTTCTTGTCTCCTATGATCTAGTTCTATGGATGGTGTCTTCTAACATACTTGGAAAGTATCGGTTTAGCTCTTTGTTCATCATTTTGATCATCATCTTGACCTTCATTTTGATCTTCATCGCTTAGAACATCATTTTGAGGATTTTCCTGATTTTCGGTATGTGCAACCTGATGCTCGGGTGCAATGTTCTGTTGCTCGAGAGCGATACACTGTTGCTCGGGTAGAGTGTCAGGTTATTCAGTGTAAACAAACCTGTTGTATTCTTCTAGTTCTTTTATTCTTTCCTCATCATTTTTATCTGCATATTCATCTATTCTAATATTTGTACTTTCAATGATTTTTTTAGAGGAATTATTAATACATTTATAAGCCTTAATTTTGGTGGAATACCCTAGAAAGATACCTTCTTCACTTTTAGTCAAGCTTTCCATTTCTATCATCTTTCAAAAAATAACATTGACTACCAAAAATTCTAAAGTAACTTACATTGGGCGTGTAACCATACCATAGCTCATAGGGTATCTTTTTGGTGTTTTTCTTCAATTGTACTTAGTTCAATGTATAGACAACAGTACTGACAGCTTCCCTCTAGAATGTTTGAGTGATGCTTTTCTCTATCATCAGTGTTCTTGCACAATCAACAATGGATATGTTTCTCCTTTCAGCAAACCCATTTTCTTGTGGTGTTCTCGGTGAAAAAACCTGTCTTTTAATTCCATGCTCATTGCAAAAATTAGTGAATTCGTTAGAAACAAATTCTCCTCATCTATCTAATCTTAATCATTTTAGTTCCTTACCACTTTTTTTTTCTACCATAGCTTTATACCATTTAAACATCTTGAATGTTTCTGATTTTTCTTTTAAGAACATGATTGTCATCATTCTAGAATAATCATCTACAAAGATAATGAAATATCTATCACCCTAGTAACTCTTTGTTCTCATGGGCCCACATAGATCAGTATGGACTAATTCTAGAATAGCAATAGATGTATGGGTTTTTCTCTTGAAACTATACTTTGTCATTTTACCTTTTTGACCATTCTTACACATGATATGCTCGGGCTTTGACATGCTCGGTAAGCCTCTTACTTTGTTTTTATTGCTTATCTTAATCATGTTGTCAAAATGCACATGACATAATCTCTTATGCCACAACCATATGTATTTGTTTCTAGCAATTAAACAAGTAGTGTTTATATCATCAAGATAGAATAGGTTACCTTTTGTTTGTTCATTTATTCCGATCAACCTTCCTGATTCATTAAAGATCTTTTCCTTCTTATTCTCAAATGCAATTCGGTGACCTATGTTATTCAGCTATGAAACACTCAATAAATTATAATTTTCTTTTTACCCAGCATGCATTTTCACATTTGATCAGGTTATTCAACATTATGTTTCCTTTACCTTCATCTAGACAAGGTGTGTCATTACCCATTCTTACTGATCCACCATTATAATACTTAAAAGTTTCAAACTTTTGTTTATCATCGGTCATGTGGTGAGTGTAGACACTATCTATAATCAAGACATCATTCTTACTAACCTTAGATATGAGTGCATTCTCTACATACCTTTCTTCTTCGTCTGAATCATCCTTCATGGCCACAAATACCATCTCAATGTCTTCATCAGATTCGGTGTCAGTATCTCCAGCTCTATTCTCACCCAGGTAACAAGCTTTCTTCCCTTTGCCCTTGTATTCTTGGGTATCTCTTTTTTCAGATTATCGGTTGCTTCAGTAATCTCTGTTATCACTTCTATCAAACTTGTTTTCATATGATTTATCATTACTTCTGTCATCTTTTTTTTTGTTAGGACATCTAGCAGCAAAGTGTCCAATCTCTTTACAATTAAAACATGCAAGTGGTAATTTACCTTTGTATCTACCTTTGCCTCTCTGCAATCTTCTATCCATTAGTTCTTCAATCTCATCAAGATCTTGGTCAACGCTATCACTTTCACTATCATTTCTCATAGAGTGTTTATGACTCGACTTACTTATTTTTAAAGAAGATTTTAATGCAAACTCAATAGATGGTAAGACATTGTTATCAAAGTTATTCATCTCAAATGAAATCAATCTACCAACCAAACTATCTAGAGTGACATTATTATTTTCTATTGCTCTCATTTCTTGTATAGAAGATACTCTAATAGCATATATAGGCAGTAAGGTTCTTAGGATTTTACTTACCACTGTCTCTTCTTCAAGTATGCCTCCAACTCCTTGGATAGCATTGACTACCTCTTTTATTCTGCAGCTATACTAAGTGATATTTTCTCCTTCTCTCATTCTTAGGTCATCAAATTTACCTCTTAGGCTCTCTACCTTAGCTCTTAATAAATTAGCATCTCCTCCATCTACCAGCTTCAATTTGTCTCACATTTGCTTTGCAGAGGTGCAGATTTTGACATCTTCAAATTTAGCATCGGAGAGTGAGGAAGAAAGCTCTATCATCATAAAATTATGTTCATGCTTTTCTCTTAATTTCTCAAGTGTGTGAGGTCCTGTAGGCAACACATATTCAGTATCCAAGTATTAAGTAACATCATTTCCAATACCTGATAGGTGGAGTCTTCTCCTGCTTTGCCATGATGCAAAGTTTTCCTTGTTCAACTTGGGCACATCTCGTTTTCTCATCTTGTGATCTTTTGCTTAGGTTTTGAAACCTTCCTTCTAAGCACACAAGCTCTGATACCAATTGTTAGAATAACTAGGATGGGGGGTGAATTAGTGGCCTCAAAAATTAATCCAAAAAATTTATTCCACAATTGTAAATCTCTAGTTATCTTCAGTCCTTCAAGATGAATGTCTTTAAATAATCATATCAATTAACTACTTCTCGGAGTTCACTGTTAATCCATTTTCTTAAGATTTACCGAATAGTAGTTTATCCTTTTCTAGCTTTTACTGAAATGTAGTAAATAACTTAATGCTTACTGATCAATCCAGATTAGTTATGTGTAATGCAAAACACTAAAGTAATGAATTATAAACACATTGACACATGGTTTTTTAACGTGGAAACCCTGTTAAGGGAAAAACCACTTGGGACTGGTAACCCAAACTTTTCACTCTTTTGAAGTGAGCTCGGTGAAGAGCCAACCCTGTTAAAGGTTACAAATACACTGTTAAATGTGACCTTGTTAGAGGATTTAACACTAATAGTTTATCACTTGATATCTGGCACTCCTATGTTATCTTCATGATAAACCTTTTGATACTCCTTGGGATGTATCTCAATATATAAAGGATTTGTTTAGATCCTATTGTTAATATGAATCCAAAATAATTGAGAGGGGGGTGAATCAGTTATCCTTAGGTCTAGATGTGCCCATATAGAACTTTAAATCAACTTCAATAACTCATATCTGCTCAGCAGTAATAAACAATAAAAGTGTGCAGTTTACTGTGCTAACTTAATAAGCTTGCAGAAACTTAACAATAAAACACAACAATAACATTCACATATTTTGACACCATGATTTAACGTGGAAACCCAATATGGGAAAAACCACCAGTAACATGCTACCAAAATTTTACTCTTCTGAAGTAATGCCATGTGAGGAGCCAACCCTGTTAAAAGTTACAAAACACACTGTCAAATGTGACCTAGTTAAAGGATTTAATCACCCTGTTAGGAGTGGCCTTGTCAGAGGACTTAGAACATTCCAATCTGAATGTCACCTTGTTCAAAGGATTTATACAATGACTATTAGGTCAACCTGGTTAAAGGATTTGAACTGATACAATGGATAGAAAGTAATCAGCAGGTGTGATCTAATTCATACAGCTTACTTTGCAATTCCAAATCTAGTTTCAGCTCTAATGCTAATTCACTGAGTGGCCTCCATTCTCATCTCAAACTTTAGATCTGCTTAGAAATCCATCAAGTAATCTCTCTCTGCTTCTCTGCTCAGCCTTCTCTGCTAGGTCTTGCCAATCAGTCAATTAACCATGCAACACTTTGCATTTAACTTCTCCTTACACTTGGATACAATAACAATAACCATAGTAGGTTATATTATACCTCTTCATTTAGGTTATATAAATATTTATCTGCTTAACCAAGATCGTAGATCTTAGGTTAGGTCAAATCCAATGGATCTTTCCATCTTTATATTTAATTTACTTCTCCAATACAGTCATTAATTAACTATTGAATCCATGCGCTAATAATGGTTTCCCATGCATTAAATGAATATGGACCAATCTTAATTAATAATGCATATCCCAATAAAATCAATT
>MU224113.1:1494791-1505065 GCA_018584345.1 Thuja plicata
TATTTATATATATATATATATATATATATATATATATATATATATATATATATGTGTGTGTGTGTATATATGTATATACACACATGTATATATACACATGTGTGTATGTGTATATATATACACAAATGTATGTATATATGTCTATATGTGTATACACATGTGTATATATATATGTGTGTATATACACACATGTGTATGTGTATATATACACATGTGTCTATATAAATGCACATGTGTGTATATACACACATGTGTATATCATGTGTATGTGTATATATACACATGAATGTGTGTATGTGTGTATATATACACATATATGTATATATAAACATGTGTATATACACATGTATATATATATACACACGTGTATATATGTGTACATGTGTGTATATATATGTGTATATATACACATATGTGTATGCATATATATACATGTGTATATATATATATATATGTGTATACATGTGTATATACACACGTGTGTATATATACACATGTGTATACACACACATATGTGTATATATACACGTGTATACACACACATGTGTATATACACGTGTGTATGTATACACGTGTGTTTATGTATATACACGTGTATATATGTGTATGTGTGTATATATACACGTGTGTGTATATGTGTATGTGTGCAAAAACAAAGTTCCAATTCCTATTCCAATTTTGTGGAACCAAATGCAGAATCTACATCTTCTCAGTCATCTTCCAAGTGAACCAAACATGACAGCCTAATTCTAGAATTCATTTTGAGAATAGCCCAATTCCCAGAATGGATTCAATTCTAGAATTGACAATTCCAGCATGCACAAATTCCACCAACCAAACGGGCCCGAAGAGTTTGGTTTAAATGGTGGCCACGCAATTGATGTTACACACATCACTTCAATGCCATGTCACCACTATTCAAGTAAGTTGATGAGGTGTGCCAATACACAACGACTTCAATGTCATGTTGCCACTATTGTTGTTACACATGTCACTTTGGGCACGTGGGCACCAAACATATTGACGGTAGGGTACACACATATTGACGTCCATCCCCTCTTTGGGGGAGACTTATATCAATTTACATTATATTACTCATGGAATTAAAGAAGGAACACGCCCCAAAAAAAAAGTAATAGTCACCGACAATTACACCTCAATAGACACGAATATAGAGTTTAAAATTTTTCAAAAAAAATCAATAGTCACCGACAACTACACCTCGATGCATGACAAATTTCAATAGTCAAACAATCACTACACCTCGATAGTGTGAATAATTTGAATAGTCAAACAATCACTAGCAGTTGCACATCAGAATTATGGATAATTTGAATAGGGACAAATAAATCACACAGACCACGCATTCTAAAGGAATATCAAAAAGCAACTCGAGACATATGAGATATTTTATTCTTAAACGCCTTTCAAAAAAGAGAGATGCGGTTCCTTACTTGTGGCCTTCTCATCAAATGGAGTAAAATCACCAAAAAAATTAGTATTTGTTGGTAAATTAGATTAACTAAACATTAAAAACCTCCATGACAGAATTTTCAAGCCAAGATATCTCATTCATATCATTATAAATTTCTAGAAGTCGATATATCCATTCTTATATATAACGCCATGACAGCTTCTCCAATATTATTCATTTCAATTGACACAAGAAACCAATACTAATACGACTCTGCTCTACTGTTTTATACCCATCGAAGTGTAAACCAGTACTTGAAAAGCAAAAATCATGTACAACATAAAACTCATTACCCAAATTTATATTTCTAATTTCAAACAACCTATACCACTGAATCCAAACACTCCTGTCAACAAATAAACATGGCACAAATTGGAGTCAAAAGTCATTCTGATCATCATCACAGCTCCTCAGGCCCCAAATTCTGCTTTATTTTCTCCGCTGTATAGACAGCTGAATCTTTCCCTTTCTCGTAGCTCTTCGAAACTGAATCCTTCACAACTTCTCCTGTTTTCTTCCTGTTAAAAAACCCAAATATATATATTAACAGCACAAACAAATACAAATACATGTAAAGTTTCAAAGATTTCCCAATACTGTGATCAAATATAAATATACACAGAAGCATGGAAATCTAATCTTACACAGATGGTACTCTTTGAAAGGCCGAATTGGTGAAAGATTTGAGCTTATCCCAGTTGCATGAGACCGTGCCCTTCGTGCATTCCAGGCTCTGTTTCCCATCCTCCTCTTTCTTTTCCACAGTCTGTTCAACATTCTCCTTTACATTCTCCTCTTCACACATCACAGCCAAAACTGCAAATGCCATGAAAACTATGATAAATAATTTCGCCTGCCATCCCGAATTCACCATTTTTACAGAGTTTCTCTTCTGAACGTTTTCTCTTCTCTTAGCTTACCCTGAAAGAAAAGCACCAGCTCTTTATGTATATTTGTTCTGCCCCTTATTCTTTCGACACGTATACTGACACCTGTATACTAACACCTGTCAAAGTAGTCGGTTTGCATGATGTGGTTTATGTCATGCCACGTACCTTGCCTGGCCACTTTTTCTGAAAAGAAAAATTGAGAGGAAAATATCAATGGTACCATCTAGGTGTTTATATTTGTGGATGTCTATTCTTAATTATTCTTTTTGGTCAAGAGAAGATAAGTGTTTACTATTATGTTAATTATTTGAGTATTGAAACAAAATATCTCAATCATTTTGATATAATTAATAAATTAAAATAAAATAATGGTATATATTATTAGTCATCAATAAAATATTTTTCAATATTTAGTTTTAGGTGACATAAAATTATATATATCATGACTAAAAATTAAATAATTTTTATGTTTATTTCTTAATTTTGCATATATGTTGATTGTCACGTCTTTAATGTAATGATTAGTATATAAGTGATATGTTTCTTCATAAAAATTGGTGATTAATCTAAACCTAACTTGATCATATCTTGAACATACATTCTTAGAGATTGGTTTTGTTTATTATTTTTTCTCTTTTAATTTTTTCCCTTGGTCAAAAGTAGATAATTATTTACTATTATGTTGATTATTTAACTATTGAAATAAAATATCTCAATCATTTTGATAGGATTAAAATAAACTATTACTATTATGTTGATTGTTTTCCCCTAAGTCAAAAGTAGATAATTGTTTACTATTATGATGATTATTTGACTATTTAAATAAAATATCTCACTTATTTTCATAGGATTAATAAACTAAAAATAAGATAGTTCTACATGTTGTTAGTCATCTATTACTATTATGTTAATTATGTGAGAATTGAAATAAAATATCTCAATCATTTTGATAGGATTAATAAACTATTACTATTATGTTGATTATTTGACTACAGAAATAAAATATCTCAATTATTTTGATAGGTTTAATAAACTAAAATAAGATAGTTCTATATGTTGTTAGTCATCTATAAAATATCTTTCAATATCTAGATTAAGGTGAAAGCAAATTATATATCATGAGGATAAAAATTGTATAGCTTTCATATTTTTATCCTAATTTTGGACTTATGTTTTCTTTAATACAATGAATAGTATATAAGTGGTATGTTTTTTCATAAAAACAGTGATCGACTTTAACCTAACTTGATCATATCCTCAACATGCATCTTTAGAGATTGGTTTTGATTTTTACTTTTTCTTTTTTTCTTTTTTTCTCCTAGGTCAAAAGTAGATAATTATTTACTATTATGTCGATTATTTGACTATTGAAATAAAATATGTCAATCATTTTGATAGGATTAATAAATTTTAAAAAAAATATTTCTATATGTTGTTAGCCATCAATAAATTTGATCAAGTGGATATTTGTCAATATTAAAGTTTACGTGAGAAAATTGTGTACATCATGAGATTAAAAAATTATAGCTTTCATGTTTTTTTATTGATTTTGGACTTATGCTTATTAATGTGTCTTTAATGCACTGAATAGCATATAAGGGATATGTTTCTTCATAAAAATTGGTGATTAAATTAAACCTACCTTGATCATATCTTGAGCAAATATCTTTGATGATTATTGGTTTTGATTTTTACTTCTTTTTTAATTTTTCTTCTAGGTCAAATCCACCAAGATAGAAATGACTTCAAAACTTTCAAATTCAAAAATGGGCTCAAATTGATTCCTTATCTACTAACTATTTCTTGACAACTTGATTCATCAGTGCCTTAAATTGTAAGCGTGCCTATAATTAGATGCTCAATTAGGCCTCATTTTTTGCATTCTAGAGATTTCATGTTCGTTATGCTTGATCCAGCTACCTAAAACTTTCATTTTTGGCTTCGTTTCCTCCTTTATAACCCCCAATTTCAATTTGGGCCTCTTTTAGGCATAAAGAGGATGCCCTGGGCATCCTCTTCCCCGATGTTTGGCCCCAAATTGGACTTGGGGGCCCGTCTTGTGGTTTTAGCAGGAGTTTTTCTATCTATGTCGACCTCCTCTAAGTTTTGTGTTCTAAAATATTGTGTGAGGTATTTAAAAGAAATTTATATCTCCTCATTTGGATATCCACAAGCAAGATTTCAAGAACATTCTCAAGATTAAAAGACAAGCATTCAAGTATTCAAGATCAAGACTTCATTCCAAGAATATTTGAAGGCAATCTTCTCCATTGTAGAAAGTTTCTCTCCCATGATGACCAAGTAGAGGAGACCTCAATCAAGCAAGAAGATCCTTTGTCGATCTACATGCATTCTTCCATCCATTCTTCAAGGAAAGAGTTCATCAAGCATAACAACATTGAAGATCTTTGACGAGTATTTATGGATCCATGCATTTATGAGAGACATCCTTGATTCCAAGATTCAAAGTCAACATACAACTACATATAATCATCTTCATAGGCATCACAATCTCAATATCGATTTATGGAGATATATACATTTTCAAGGTAGATCTAATATTTACCTTACATTTACATGCTTTCCTTTCAAGCAATTTCATTTCTATTTGAGGTTGATTCCTCAACCGGGGTTTAACCAAGGCAAACCCCTTTAACCCAATATTTTTCCCTTTTTTCTATGGGTAGGGACAAGTGGAAAATGCATTGGGAATAAATCCAAAAAATATAGGATCTGATGGACAGACTACAACTGAATTTATTTAAAAGTGTTGTAAAAGGATGCCTTTTTCACCCTCTTCTTGAGAAAAGGACGTCTTGGGTGACCTCTTCCTTGCAAATCAACTTGAAACTAAAATCATAGGTTAGTGTTGCTATATGGTTGTTATTTTTGGTACCTGTAGGTTACTCTATGTTTTCTTTCAGTTTCTGTACATTCCAAAAGTTATCATTTTTGCATATTTTGTCATCTATCTTGTATTGGTTAATTAGTTTCACTCTAATCAATTCATACATTAAAAAAGATGAAAGATCATTACACCCTCTTAGCACTTAAGTGTGTCATCTTCCTTCTGATTGTACAATAACAAATAATTGGTTAGGTGTTGCACCATGGAACCATTCTAGAACCCCTTGTTGTTTGCCTAACCCAATATATTTTCTTATTGTACAATTTGTTGAGCCCTAGTTTTATAACATTTTCATCCTAATTTTGGTGTTATATTTCCAATTTTTACTTGATGGATAAATGTACTTTTCATTAGCTTTCATGTGTAATTATGCTTAATTCAGTTTATGTTGCATAAACTTGATGAGTGTTTGCATATTTCTTTTGTATTTATCTCTCTTTGTTTTCCTTGTGCATGAGTTTTATAACATTGAGTCCTGCCTATAGCATTCTGATTATAGAAGTCGTAGACTTTTGGGTTCTTTCCATCCTGATTCCTCTATGTTTCCTAGGAATATTGATGAAATAAACATGTCTACCAATTACATTCTCACTATTGTTGAGAATCCTTCTTCTCATTCTTCTCATGATGAAGATGAAATCTTTAGAGTGTCTCGTACCCAAGTGAAAATCTTTCCCATGATTTTGAAAAATTTGATCAATGGTTAGGTCAAGAACATTCTAATACAGAAGCAATATCTTTAGTAGAAACAATGAGGAAGATTATTCACAATGATAAGAATGGTGTTGATTTGTTGTGTGTTATTTGCCATCTTATCCATAACAATGTTAAACCCATTAAACATTTTTCTCAAGATCTACCTAACATTAGTGTTGAACCTTATATTCCTATTCCTACTACATTACCTAGTGTTTATACATATGCTCCACTTCTCATGACTACATTTGTTTCATACACTAATCTCACACATGTTATTCTTGGAATTATTCCTAATCCTATTATTCCTCCTCCTTTAAGTGTTCTATGTATTTCCCAACCACCATCCATGCCTACCTACAACAATGTGACATTTTTCATACTCAAATATTTCGTCCATTTCTCATAATGTTCCAAACCTTTCACATATGTCTCATCCCAACCTTTCCACTGAATCCACTTTCAATAGCCTTACTCAAACCGTTTCATCCTTGCAAAAACAAATTGCCTCCATGACTCAATCCAAATTTAATATTCCCACTAGTGACATTGATAGCCCTTTTTCCTTGCATATCATTCATGTCATTATCCCTCGATACATAGAAATACCTCACTTGGATACTTATACTAGAAAAGGTGATCCTTTAACTCATGTGAAAACATTTCAAACATTATGTAGTGACTTATATCATGTCCATAAACTCGTGGCTAAATTGTTTACTAGAAAATTTAGAGATAAGGCCGTGCAATGGTATTTTTCTTTGCCTCTTTATTATATTGATTCATTTCAATAAATTTCTAATTCTTTCACTCAAAAAATTCAAAACAATATTGGTTCTAAGATTTCTTTGACTGATTTGATATATTTTAAACAAGGTGTTAAAGAAAAAGTAACTAATTTTAATGGTAAATTTAAGCAATTGCATGCTCAGATTTCTTATCCTATGTCTGAAATTGATGTTCAACATATTTTCATTTCTAATTTACAAAAAGATATTAGAGATAAGATTTTTCTTTTTGAATTCTCTTCCTTTACTCAATTGTGTGTAGTGCTTCATAATTACCAGCATCAAGTGAGGCAATCTGAGAGAACCACTCCAATGAATCCAGTTGATAAGAGTGATGTCGCATCCCAACCTTTCCACAATTTTCAAAAACCTAAAAGCTTCATCAATATTAATTACTTATTATATATATATATATAAAGGAATCTGCAGCAAATATGGAGATACTTGAGTCCAAAGCGGCTAGCCTGCTCGAGAACATCTCTTGATTATTAGTAATAATTGAGAGGGGGGGGGTGAACCAGTGGCCTCAAAAATTAATCCTTAAATCAACCCTTCAAAATTAGTACCACAAATTATACCTCTAGTTATCTTCAGTCCTATAAGATGAATGCCTTGAAATACTTATATCATATTACTACTTGTCGGAATGCTTTGTAAACCTTCTTCTATATGTTTACCGATAAGCACTCTTTCTATTTACCGAAACATAGTAAATAACTAGTGTATACTGATCAATCCAGATTTACTTAAGTGAAATGCAAAACAATAAAGTAATGACTCATAGACACATAACACATGAATTTTTACCGTGGAAACCCTGTTAAGGGAAAAACCATTAGGACCGGTACCCCAAATTTTTACTCTTCTAAAGTGAGCTCGGTTAAGAGCCAACCCTGTTAAAGATTACAAACACACTATTAGGTGTGACCTTTTTAGAGGATTTAAAAGATAGTTTGTCACTTAGTATCTGACATCTAATGCTACCATCCTTGATCAAACACTCACTTGGCCTGTCAATACGTATCGGGAATATCCAATGCTACTTTGTATGATCAAACTTTTTGATACTCATTGGGATGTATCTCAATTACAAAAGAATTTTAAGTCTTTCTCGATTAAGAGACTTGATGCTTCAATGGTTAAACTAAAACAGTAAATTGATCTGTTCACATATACAACTTCAATTACATATTTTCATATATACTATAAGTACATTACCTTTTTGATCAATATTATCAATTCAATACCTTTGCTCCGCACTGTTCTTCTCTATGATGTTGTTTCACTGTTCGTCGGTGTCTGCAGAATCTAGCTCTTTCCTCAAGTTGTTGATCAGGTCTGAATGAAGACTTTCTTCTCCTTCAAAATCTCTTCAGCATCTATTCTCTTTTCACTCCCCTTCACTACTTTTGTAATGAATTAGGTTGTCTTCTTTATAGACATGATTCACCGTTTCTTGGATTTCTTGATCTTGGCATGATCCATAATTCTCGCCAATAAGATTTAAAGCAAAACTATAGTTTTATCTCATAGAGATCTTCTTGCCAACTAGACAAAGCATCTTTAAATCCTTTACTTATCTCCGGCTTTATCTTGTTGATTAAAACAATGATAAGTATCAGTTAAGTCCATTTTTAGCTCTTGATAGCTAAGCATTTTGTCATTTCTGAACTCTCTGTCCTGTCGGTCAATACTTTAGTTAGTCATCAGTGATAATTGATTGTTCTGTCAATGTGACTTCAGTTGTCTTCGGGATCTCCTTCTATCAGGCAATACTGTAATTGTGTTTGTCGGGTTACTCAATTCTTTGCTCGTCGGGCAACACTGTGACTTTGCTCGTTGGTAATTTTATGCATTTTCTCATCGAGTATCATTGTGACTTTTCTCTTTTACTTTTTCCATTGGTGTTCACTCCATCGGTGTATACAGACACTTTGTGAATACTTGACTTATATGCATAGCCTTTGATTCATCGGTTCTTTGAATTCTTTGGCAGTATGTCCATGACCATACAGATTATATCAAGTTGACATCAATGACAATACAATACATTAACTAATTTAATGTCTTGCATTAACTTTCTTATGTCACTGTTATCATCAACTTAACATCTTCAAACATTCAATCAGTTATATTTCATCAATCTCTCCCTTTGGTATTGATGGCAACACACTAAATTATCACACTATATTATCACTAATACAATATGAAATATAACAGTTGAAGTTCATCAAACTACCAATCGTATTTACTATAGCCAATACAAATATCTGGTCCTCGGTAAGTTCATATAACTTAGATTTGATTCTTGCATATTTCTCTTTGTCTTCAATCCCTTTACTGGATAGATGTACAATCTTTCTTCTTCTGATGTGATGTGTTCTTCTTCTATGTCGAACTCTCTCCCTTTCATTGTTCTCTTTTCTTTTGATGTCTGTTGTCAGCAATTCTTTCCCTTTGTATGTATTTTCCCTTTCTGGTTACATCTCTCCCTATGGATAATGTGATGGATATATTCTCTCCTTGAGGTGATAATCTCTTCGTGATATATAATCTCTCCCATGGATGATGTGATAATGGATATAATCTCTCCCTTTGACAGCAATGCTAAACAAAAATTTTGACAGTAATGCCAAACAAATATTTGACAGTAATGCCAACCAAATCCTTTCTATCCATAATATACTCCTTGAATTTCCCAATCCATCAGCAATACAATAACTCTAGTGCTTGAAGTAGATAAATACCTTGTTGTGTATAGATTTATCTTTGAAGTCCATCTCTTTGCTTGCATCAACATGAATGATATTTTGATAATATGTAGGCTGATGCAGCCTCCTAGTCATTTTACTGACCAGTAGACAAGGGTCTGACCCCTCGTCACTTTCTCAAGTACTCAAATGCATCCTTGGGCAGTGGCTTGGTGAAGATATTGGATAATTGTTCCTTAGATTGCACATACTCAAGTATAACCTCCTTTTCTTGAACTTGTTTTCTCAAATAATGATACTTGATGGCAATCTGCTTTGTTTTAGCATGCATGACTAGATTCTTGGAAATTTTTATTACACTGGTATTATCACAATATATAATTACTAGTTCAAGGATTTTCATATGCATACCTTCCAGTAATTGTTTGGTCCATGCAATATTTGAGTAGTTTGCAGCAGCAACAACATACTCTACTTCAGCAGTAGACTAAGAGATACATCTTTGCTTCTTGTTGATCCATGTGACAAGTTTGTCACCCATAAAGAATGCTCCTCCAGTTGTGCTCTTTCAGTCATCAATATTTCTAGCCTAATCAACGTCGGTAAAGACCTTAAGTTTAAATTTGCCTTCTCTTTTATACCATAATCCATATTCCTCGGTATTCTTCAGATATCTTAGGATTCTTTTCACAGTAGTCATATGTGATTCCCTGGGATTAGCAGAAAATCTAGCAACTATTCCTACTGCATGTGCAATATCTGGTCTAGTATGTACAACATACATGAGTTTTCCAATCATTGATCTAT
>MU224113.1:1505233-1563224 GCA_018584345.1 Thuja plicata
TTGATCTCTCCAAACATAGACATCTCAAACTCTTTGCTCATTTCATTTGCAAATGATTTTCATAGCATATCATTGCCTCCAAATATGATGTCATCAACAAATATCTCAGCAATCAAAATGTTAGCATGAGTATCTTGCTTCAAATAAATATTATTGTTTTCACTAGTCCTTAAAAATCCAATACTTATGAGATAGGAATGAAGCATTTCATACTAGGCTCGGGGTGCTTGTTTCAATCCATACAAGGCTTTGTGTAATCTACATACCATGTTCATCTTGTCTGGATCAACAAAACCTTATGGTTGCTCAATGTATACCTCTTCTTCAAGTATTCCATTTAGGAATGCAGACTTGACATCCATTTGATATACCTTGAATCCTTTACATGTAGCATAAGAAAGTAATATTCTCACTCCTTCTAGCCTAGCAATGGGTGCAAAGGTCTCTCCATATTCAATCTCTTCTTCTTGTGCATACCCCTTGCATACTAGTCTTGTTTATTTTTGGTGACTTCTCCATTCTCATTCAGTTTATTCCTGAATATTCATTTTGTATCGATGAAATTCTTGTCATCTAGTCTCGGTACAAGTGTCCATGTCTTATTTTTCTCAATCTTCTCAATTTCCTCATTCATAGCACTAATCCATTCATTATTATCTAGTGTAGCATTGACAGATTTTGGCTCAAATCACAAATAAGACATCTTGTGTTTAGAGACTTACTTCTTGTTCTCATACCAGCCTTCTTGTCTCCAATAATTTGGTTTTGTGGATGGTTCCTTCTGACATATTTGGAAAGTACAGGTTCAGATCTTTGTCTATCATCTTGATCATCATTGTGTCCTTCATTCTGATCTTCATCACTTGGTACATCATCTTGAGCAATATCCTTATTGTCAGTATTTGCAGCCTGATGCTCGGGTGCAATAATATGTTGCTCGGGAGCTCTACATTTTTGGTTGGGTAGAGTGTCAGGTTCTTCATTGTAAACAAACCTGTCATAGTCCTCTGGTTGTTTTATTCTTCCCTTTTCATTCTTCTCTGCAAATTCATCTATCTTTACATTTGCACTTTCAACAATTTTTTTAGAGGCTTTATTGAGACATATAAGCCTTTCTCTTGGTGGAATACCCTACAAAGATTTCTTCATCACTCTTGGAGTCAATTTTTCCTTTTCTATCATCTTTTAAGATATAAAATTGACTACCAAAATTTTTGAAGTAACTTACATTGGGTATGTAACCATACCATAGCTCATAAGGTGTCTTCTTGGTGTCTTTCTTCAATTGTACTTTGTTCAATGTGTAAACAGCAGTACTGACAGCTTCACTCCAGAAGATTTGGGTGATGCCTTTCTCTATAATCAGTGTCCTTGCACAATCAACAATGGATATGTTCCTTCTTTCAGCAATTCTATTTTGTTGTGGTGTTCTCCGTGCAGAGACCTATCTTTTGATTCCATGCTCATTACAAAAGTTAGCGAATTCATTTGAAATAAATTCCCCTCCTCTATCTGATCTTAAGCATTTCAATTCTTTACCACTTTGTTTTTCTACCATTTATTTGTACCATTTGAACATCTTGAATGCTTTAGATTTATTTTTTAGAAACATTATTATCATCATTCTAGAGTAATCATCAACAAAGAGAATAAAATATCTATCACCATAATAACTCTTTGTCCTCATGGGTCCACATAGCTCAGTATGGACTAATTATAGAATGGCATCAGATGTATGGGTTTTTCTTATGAAACTAGACTTTGTCATATTACCTTTTGACAATTTTTGCACATGATATTGTCTGGCTTAATCATCGTCGGTAAGCCTCTTACATTTCTTTTTCTACTTATTTTTATCATGTTGTCAAAGTTTACATGACACAATAATTTGTGCCACAACCATATGTCTTCATTTCTAGCCATTAAGCAAGTTGTGTCAGTATCATTCAGATAGAATAAGTTACCTTTTGTTTGCTCACCAGTACCAATCAGACTTCTTGATTTATTGAAGATCTTTACCTTCTTATTTTCAAAAGCTACGCTGTGACCTAAATTATTCAACTGAGAAACACTCAATAGATTATAATTCAATCCTTTCACCCAATAAGCATTTTCACATTTTATCAGGTTATTCAACATTATAGTTTCTTTACCTTCAACTGGACAAGGTGTGTCATTACCCATTCTTACTGAACCACTAGTATTCAAAAGTCTCAAACTTTTGTTTGTCACTGGTCATATGGTGAGTGCAGCCACTATCTATGATCCAGACATCATTTTTACTAACTTTAGATATGAGTGCAGTTTCTACATACCTTTCTTCATCATCATCTAAATCATCTTTTACTGCACCACAAACACCATCTCGATGTCTTCATTAGATTCAGTGTTAGTATCTTCATCTTTGCATTTAGCTAGGTAACTGGCCTTCTTTCCTTTGTCCTTGTAGCCTCAGGTATCTCTTCTTTCTGATTGTCGGTTGCTTCTTTAATCACCTCTGTCATACCTCTTTTCAAATGACCTGTCATTACTTCTGTCATCTTTTCTTATATTAGGACATCTTGCAGAAAAGTGTCCAATCTCTTTACAATTAAAGCAAACAAGTGGTAATTTACCTTTGTATTTACATTTGCCTCTCTGCATTCTTCTAGCCATAAGTGCTTCAATTTCATCAAGATCTTCTTCTTCACTTTCACTATCACTATCTTTTCTCATAGTGTGTTTATGACTTGATTTACTTATTATCAAAGAAGATTTGAATGCAGACTCTATGTTTGGTAAGACATTATTATCAAAATTATTCATCTCAAATGAAATCAGTCTTCCAATCAAACTGTCTAGAGTAACATTGCTATTTGCTACTGCTCTCATTTCTTGTATGGAAGATACTCTAATAGCATAAGTGGGCAGTAAGGTTTTTAGAATTTTACTTACCACTGTATCTTCATCTAGTACACCTCCAAATCCTTGGATAGCATTGACTACCTCTTTTATTCTTGTGCTATACTGTGTGATGTTTTCACCTTCTTTCATTCTGAGATCATCAAATTTTCCTCTAAGGCTTTCTGCCTTGGCTCTCAGAACATTTTTATCACCACCATGTACAAGCTTCAATTTGTCCCACATCTACTTTGCAGTTGTGCATGCTTTGACATATTCAAATTCAGCATCGGAGAGTGAGGAAGCAAGCTCTATCATCATGTAGTTGTGCTCATGCTTCTCTCTTATTTGTTCAACTGTGGGTGCTCCTATGGGCAACACATATTCAGTATCTAAGTATTGAGTAACATCATTTACAATACCTAATAAGTGGATTCTTATTATGCTTTGCCATGAAGCAAAGTTGTCTTTGTTCAACTTGGGAACATCTCGTTTTTTCATCTTGTGATCTTTAGCTTAGGTCTTGAAACCTTCCTTATAAGCACACAAGATCTGATACCAATTGTTAGTAATAATTAAGAGGGGGGTGAATCAGTGGCCTCAAAAATTAATCCTTAAATCAACCCTTCAAACTTAGTACCACAAATTATACCTCTAGTTATCTTCAATCCTATAAGATGAATGCCTTGAAATACTTATATCATATTACTACTTGTCAGAATGCTTTGTAAATCTTCTTCTGTATGTTTTCTGATAAGCAGTCTTTCTATTTACCGAAACACAATAAATAAGTAGTTTATACTGATCAATCCAGATTTACTTAAGTGAAATGCAAAACAATAAAGTAATTACTCATAGACACATAACACATGGATTTTTAACATGGAAACCCTGTTAAGGGAAAAACCACTGGGATCGGTACCCCAAATTTTCACTCTTCTGAAGTGAGCTCGGTTAAGAGCCAACCCTATTAAAGGTTACAAACACACTGTTAGGTGTGACCTTGTTTATTGTGTTCCCTGGCTCTTTTTGTTTTCCCTATGTGTTGTTTTCTTTTCAGTAGTTTATTTTATGTCTATTTTTAGTCGTGGCTCTGGTAGTGGCATGTTCCATTTTTTAGTTATGTTGTTTTTTGTATGGGCATACTTTCCTATCTTAAGCTTTGTATTGGGTTTCAAGCACCCTGTAAAACATTTTTTACTTAATAAAAAACAACTCATTAAAAAACATCAATGTACAAGTGGCAGAAACATCCAAAGGTGTGGCTCCTTTGTCATCTATTTTAAAAGCTTCTCGTAGTTTTACACCTCTTTCTAAATCTTTTAATAATGTGGTGTTGAAGTTGATTAATATTAATGTCTTAACACTTCCTCCCATTAAACCAATTGATCCTTCAAAACAATCCTCCAAAAATATTTATCCCAAAACTTTTTTCCAATACCATCGTCAACCTATTCATGATACTGAGAAATTATTTCATTTGAAATCTATTTTTCAAGACCTTATTGATTCTAGTGCTATATTTGTTGAGGGTTTTAATGATTAAGGAAACAAATATGTGCGCCTCCCAACCAAAAATTTCAAATTTATACAAATCCCTTACCTTCCCATTCTACCAATATCATTTATTCAATACAACCTTTCTATCTTATTCCAATGTTGTTTACCCTCCTACTATTGTGAAATATGATGATGAGTGCACCAAGGCGAACAATGTGTCAACCTTATTGATCAATCCAAACCCAAAACAACACGTGAGATTTGTGTTACTTTTGATGCTAAGGAGACTATTATGGCACGTAATGGTCCTATTTACATTGTTGTAAAGATTAATGGCCTTCCCTCTCATAGAGTCCTTATATATTCTACTTTGATGGTGATTGTTATAACTAAAGAACATATTTACACAAGACACCTCCAACAAAAATTCTATGAAAAATTAGATGTGATGATTAAGAGTTTTAATGGTTTCACTTGTCCTACTCGTGGTTCAATTACCTTTCCTATTGAATTTGTAGGTATAAAATCCTTAGATGTCACCTTTATTTTCATCTCAACTTCTAATCAGTTTCAAGTAAAAATTGGACTTCCTTGGCTCACTTCCATGAAACATGTTGTCTATCCTATCCATAAGTCCTTGAATTTCCCCATAATAGAAAAATCGCCAGCATTAACCATAGTCTCTATCATCCTTTAGCCAATTGAGGGAAATTTGACATGGAATTATTTTGGCCTAAAATGCATCAACTGATTCAACCTCGCAAAGATAATTTCTTCTCAAACTTAAGAAAATTATGATGAACTATAAATGATTGAATGTTTGAAGGGTTGGGTTTAATGGTAAGTAGTACTGAGAGGGGAGGGGTGAATCAGTACCTCTAAAACTTTTTCTAGATATTTAATCAATTGCATATCCATTCAATCTGATCTACAATATCTTTATGTGAGTTATATAAATTCATAACATTAATAAACATGTGGATCATTCATAGAAACATTCATCAACATAATTGACACATAACACAAGATATGATATCACAGAAAACTCCTGTTAGGAAGTAAAAACTGCGGTGGGGATGGTACCCACAAAACTTCACTATCTGCAGAATGGAAGGGGCCGGTTAAGGCTTACAATTTTGATCACTTCTGATGATCTACCTTGTTAGGAGTATCAGTGGAGACCTATTAAATTCTACTCTATTAGGAACTTTTAGCAATACTGTTAAGTGTGCACTCGGTTAAGAGATTTGATATTGGACTGTTAAATCCACTTTTCTTGAAAGGAATTTTTACACTTTGCTTCACTTATTAGAATGATAGAAAATTACAAATTGACCTAGTAAATGCAATCTTTTATTGCTGATACAGATCCTATGTAGTTCACATAAAAATAATATCACCTAGCTGTGATTGAATAATACCTGTGATTGAATAATACCTCTGATTATCGGTTTCCTCTATTCTTGGTTCTGCTAACCAAATTCTTCTTTTTCTGCTCTAGTTCTTGAAAATCTCAATTCAATCCATAGATATTCTTGTTTTGTTCTCCTCTCTCTTACACACATTCTAATGAATGGTTACATCATCTATTTATAGATGGATTGATTTCATCGAGTTGTGATAAAAAGAATGTTAACTCTAAGATCAGGTTTACAACTTGCACCTAGATCTCCAAGTCTATGTGCTTTAAATCAGTTAGACTAATTAAAAAACTTACATTAATGTTTCTTGTCCCTAAAGAAATGGATTTAAAATAATTAAATATCCTTATAAATAGAATACCCTTTCTTTATCTGACGTGGAAGTCAGATCCACCTTTTGTGGGCTGCAACTGA
Organism: Thuja plicata; assembly: GCA_018584345.1. Classification (NCBI taxonomy): domain Eukaryota; kingdom Viridiplantae; phylum Streptophyta; class Pinopsida; order Cupressales; family Cupressaceae; genus Thuja; species Thuja plicata. The sequence continues at coordinate 1,511,449 of MU224113.1, forward strand.
CTTTCAGTTCTATCTTTCGGTCATGCTTGACTGTCCTTCAGTTTTTTTACTGTCGGTTGCACTGTATCTGTTTTGTCAGTCTGCACTATAACTTTCTTTTTGGGTTCCTCTGTTGGGTTCCACTTTATCTCTCTGCATTGTGGTTTTCAGTTTACATACTACCTTGTGTTATCGGTTCTCTTTGTACTTAGACATTCTTGGTGATCTTCTCATCTGATCTTCAATTTTCCCTTTACTATCTTTCAGTGTAAGCTTACCAAAAGTGTTGTTTGAATACTAATGACAAATTAATGTCATCAATCTCCCCCTTTGACATTACTATCAAAAACTGATATGTGTAAAATACTAACAAAATGTTAAGTATGTACAACATATATAATCCTTAGTCATTTAATGACTCCCCCTATGTATATGTCAGTATATCTGTACATATGATATATTTTCCTTTTTCATATCATTGTCCCTTTATGAATATACATATACATATCTACCTTTTGCCCATTCTGAATGAATTTTCATAACATTTTTAATGATATTTTGTACAAGTATCATTTCCCCATTTATTTGATATTAAGGGCAAAGGTCAATTACCTTAGAGCTTATCAAAAATGTGTGAATGAGAAGACTTCATGTCTTCCATCATTTTCTCCCATTGCTCCTTCAAGTTTTCTAGAGCCATTTTCTCAAGTGTTATCTTGGCATGCATGTCATAGATGTTTTCTGCTACAGACATCTCAGGAGTTGCTATCAGTTGCCTTGCAAAACTGATATGTTGTTGTAGCAGTGTAAGATTTGGAAAAAGTTGAGCTTGTAGCTTTCTTACTTCTTCTTTGAATCATGTCTCTACCTCCCACATCTCTTGCCTTAACTATTTTACTTCAATGATCTTTTCATAATGCAGTTTTACTGCATTTTCTCCATCTGTGGTTAAGCTACTAGCACTGTTTGCTAAATTTGTATCTAGCTTAGCTATGTTGTTACTATTTTCTTGAGTGAAATTTTCTATTGTGCTTATCTTTTGAATTAAGGTTATAGCTTCAGATATAATGGGGTCTAATTTAGATATGAATTCTAACAGTTTTACCTTATTCTTGGCCACTTCTTGGCTGATGTTCTCTAGAAGCTTTTGTTGATACTTCATTTCTGCTCTCTCCTCAATTGCCTTCTCAGTATCAATATTCTGAGTTGTGATGGCATCAGTGAGGATAGCTAGTTGATAAAATATAGGCTTTCTTTGATAAATATCAACATCGGGTACAATTTGGTGTAGAATGTCCCGTGTTGTCTCTAGTACCATTGATTCCTTATGTTGTTTCTTCAACTTTTCTTGTAATGTCATCCTTTTGTATATCTCTCCATATTCTTGTAGTGCATCCATGTCAAGTGTAGTGGGATCACACTTTGGTATTTCAATGATTTCATCCATTGTAACCTCTAACTTTTTCTTCTTTGTCTTCTTCTTCTTCTTTTGGGACTGAGTGGAATGTAGCACCATTGCCAATTTTCAGCCTTTTCTATTATACTTTATGATGTGACTTGTTGTGCTTCTTTCTGCTGCTTTGCATCAGTTTCATCTCATCGGGTGTCTATAGACGTCTCTACATTCCCCTTAGCATCATCAGTAGCACTTTTGTTAGTTTTCTCAGGAGTTCCATCTTTTCACTTGTCTCCTTCATTGGTGTCCTTTGCATCATCTGTTTTGGTATTTTCATTCTTGTCTTGAGTTTCCACATCTTTATCCTTATCTCCTTCTGTAACCTTGTTTGTGTCGATTACATCTTGATTATCTCTGATGTTTTGTTGACCATCGGTGTTATATTTATTTGCTTCTTCTCCTGCATCCTTTGGAGTTTCCTTATCAGGTGATTTATTTGATTCTTGCATTATATTGATAGCCTGTATCAATATTAGCAGTTTGCTTGGAATGTTCACCTATGCTCCATCAATTTTTGTGTCATGTTCATCAGTTATATATTTTGCAATAGTGACATCTTCATCCTTATTGATTTCATTTGCTGAGTCATCAGTAATTTTGATGACATTGGTATCCACTACGTTGTCATTTGTGGTATCATCCCATATTTCATCTACCATATCTGTAGTCTTATTTCCTGCTATATCATTTTCTTCTTTGTCCAGTTCAATGGATCTATCATCATGATTTGCCTTATCAACATCTTGTTGTTTAAGGTCTTTTTTGGGGCTGTCTTTCTCAACTGGTTGGTTCATGATTTTTCACCATTTATTGTGACTATCCTTTTCAAGTTCAATCAACTTTCCTTCAAGTAATTTGTATGCCCTTAGCTTTGGTGAGAATTCTTTCTTGTGTTTCTCCATCATTTCAGTTATCTCTACCTTGGTTGATTCAGGTGGCATTAGAGACACAAGTACTCGCTCTCTAATTTCTTTCTCATTTGCCAAAGTAAATGTCCAACAGGCAGATAATCTATCCAAGAGTTCCCGTGGAACATAACTCTCATCAAATTGAATGGGTACATATTTGAAGTTATAAATTTTAGCTATCATGGCTTCTTCAATTTTATTTTGATCTTCTTGATTTCTTTTCCCCCATTTCCTAATATGTAGATTAGTAATGGATCCAGAATTAGCACTATAAACACAAATGTCATCAATAGTGTTAGGTTCTTTTACCTTGACATTTTCTGCCTCTAAGGCTTCATCTCACTTGGTGTCCTCTATATCCTCTCAGGTTCTGATGAACTTTATACCCTTCTTGTTTTGTCCTCTCTTCGGTGCAGGGGATTTTCTCTTGTAAGTCCTGACTTTTCCTTTCTTAAGAGGTGAAGGAGTAGACTCTTTGGACATTTGGCTTCTGGTCCTTGAAGCAATTTTAGTTCTTGGTCTCTTTGATGGCAGAGGAGGTGGTGAGTCTAACTTTTCTTCCTCTGATTCAGTCTTTTCTTCATCTTTACAGACAGACACCTGTTCTTCAGTTTCTTCCTCTTGTTCAATTTATTCAGCCTGCTCAACTTCTTCCTCGTCTACAAATAGAATCTTCTTGAGATGCTTTACCATTTTGTCCTTCTTCTTGACTATCTTCTTGACTACTAGGTCTGATTTAATTCTTGACTTATCTTCTTCATATCTTCCAAACCTTGGTTGCTTTTTGTCTAATGGCTCGTTGATTAAGGCATCAATTGCCTTTGTTGCAAGATCAATGTTGATCTCATATTCCAGTGGTTGCAACCATGTTGTCCTTGCTACTACAGGTTTGATGAAAGTATGATCTGTGTCAACCATGAAGCATATCTCATCCTTATATTGCTCGATGAGTTTCTCAGGGATTCTTACCCTCTTTTGCATTTGGTCTTTAAATACATTGAAGTATTCATCCATGACAGTTTCAAAATTATCTCCTAGAGAAGCTATGTGCTCACTGATTTGGATGGTGACCAGTTTGGTGCTATCCCATTTCACATCTCCAACTAATGGGAACTTTTCTTCAAAATAGAAGAAAATACACATGATTAATGAGCCAAACTTACAAGTGTTTGACTTGCATTCCTGATTGTTTTTACGTTTTCCTTCAGCTAATTTAGGAGTAGCTCAGATAAGTCCAGTTGTGTACCTTTCTTCATGATTTTATAAGTTGTGTCCATAGCACCTGATGAAATATTGTTTAATCTGTTGGCCTGGAAGAATTTGTAGCCCAATACACATGCACCAAACTTAATCTCATCGTCGGTTATTGTTGTCACTTTCAATCCATCGCCATCCCATTTGGCTCCAGTCATCTTTTCAGTTTCTTCCTTTGGTGGATGCTTTAGTGCCTTTCCTTTATTGGTTACGGGGTAACCGGTGACTACATGGATGATATCTTGGGTGATTTCCTTCGGTTCATCCAACCATAACTTGTTATTATGCATTCTTCTTAGCACTAACTGAATCCAATCAGTTTTGAAGACCTTAGGAAACTTTAGGGCATTGGTAAGCCCTTTTACCTCAATGTTCTTGTGTTCTTCCTTAAGGGTTCCATCATCGTTACAAAGCTTCTAGTAAGCTTCTTCCATCTCTAACATTCCAATTTATACAATCTTGCAGTGTATGAAGGATCAGACATCTTCAACCAGCAAAACCCTAGCTGGAATGCGCAAAAATGCACCAGCGTCATCGGGTTGTGAGGCAACCTCTGGATGAATCTTGTAATTAAATTCCTCACATGTAGTGTTCTTGATTAGTTTGAACTCATCCTTCTTTTATTTCTTAGCTTTTACAGATCATGATGTTGATGTCATTTTCAGAAATTAGGGCTTCTATGTAAATGCGTGAAAACATGAAGTTATCGGTCTGTAGAACTTACTATTGTGTTTGCAATAATCTTTGAACTTCTTTGAAATGCTTGTAGGTTGAGTCGTGATCGCTCTACAACTTGGTTTATTTTTGCTCAAAATTGCCTTCGCTCATTCTGCTCTGGGTGTCGTGACAAATGAGTCACTCTAATGCCCTATTTATAGCCATTGCCCTAAAAAGCGTGTTATAAATGCTCACCAAATCATTGATATCCAAAGACTAAGTTTGTCAGTGAAGGCTTTACTACCATCAATGATGCTAACAACATTTCTGAGCATTCAAAGTTGACTTAGCCTTTACCGATAGGATTCGGAAACACAGACATCTTGTTCATCTGCTTGTTTACTGATGCATCTCAGTCAATACTAACAACTTTTGCTTATAACCAACATTGCTTAGTAAATGTAGACATTCTTTCCTCTAAGTGTATACCGACAGGTTTCGGTATATATATGCCCGAAGACATAGTTTTCACATTTTTCAACAAGTATAACCATGATGCATCTTTCTTATGCTAATTTGGAATTATTTCATCATATTATGGAACTATGTAAAGTAATATATTAGCGTTTAATGCAATTCCATACATACTTGTTCTACTTAGGTGGGGTTGGTGATGTCACCATATCCATTGGATGGGGTGTCACCATTTGCATTGCTCATTCCAGCTTCATCACTACTTGAGGCTTTTATCCACATCTTGTCTCTAGCCCTCCGGATATCTTCAATGGTGTTTCCATTGGGGTATGTGCTTGTCTCTGTCATTTGGTCTCTGCAGTCCTTTTTGAGATGACCAACTTTATGACAGTGTAAGCATGCCATTCCGGGGTTATTCCATGCTCTAGACTTTTTAGTCCATAGTCTCATACAGTTTGTAGCAATGTGACCATATCTACCACATGTTGTACAATTTTTCCAAGTATTGTAGTCCCATACATATTAATTACTAATTCTCTTTGGTTGATATGGAGTTTCTTGACCTTTTGGCTTCCATGCTTGTCTTTTCTTTTTCCAGCATTCAAGACTTGTGTGCCCATTCATCTTGCATGTAGGTCAGTATTTGTCCATGTAGTTTTCCTTCTTTGGTTGATCTATCTTAGACTTACATTCATATGCTTTATGTCCTTTCTTGTTACATTTATAACAGAATCCTATGAATGAGGATGTAGATTTAGGAATACCTTTCATTTTGCCTCTGCATACCTTTGTTGTGTGACCTTGCTTTCCACAGTGTTTGCATGTAAGCTTTCTTGGTTTTGGATTTTCATAGACATTTTTTGGATTGGATTGATTTGATGATTCTCTATTTTCAGTAAATCCTAGACCATTGTTATTGTTGACTCTTTGTTGTCCTTCTAGAAAATAATTCATTCTTTTATTGCTCTCTTCAGCCTTTCTGATAACTTCATTATGTTGTTGCTGAATTCTAACCTCATGCTTTAGTTTTTCATTTTATTCTCTTAGTTCACCAATAATTTGTATTCTTTCAATGAGTTCAACATTCATTCTATTTGCTTCTTGACTCATAATAATAATTTGATTTGTGAGGTCATGGTGATGCTCAGCATGTCTTTGAATTTCTAACTCCTTTTATTACAGTTTCTCTGTAGTCTTCCTACTATTATCAGTATCTAGTGTTCTTTATGTTTCATCTTGTCTAGCAGAACTCATCACATCAATCATTCTAACCATCTGGGTCTCTTGACCGATTTACAGCATCTTCATTTGCTCTGTCAGATGTTGATTAATCTCCTTTAGATTTGTGATGTTTTCTTCTGGTGTATCTGATGCTTTGCTTTCATTTGATCCTGAAGACTCAAAGAAATCTAGAATCTCTTCTTCTTGATAATATTTTCCATTTCTTTGAGTTGTAATTCCTTTCCTCTCATCCAACAGCTCTCTCATCTTGATTCTAGCTTCTTTATACTGTTCGTAGAACATCTGTATCTAAAGATTTTTATTCTCAATATTATTATCAAGTTTGTACTTCTCCATTGTATGATCTTTTCTCTTAAGCCTTTGAGCTTTCCAAGAAGAGACTTAGCTCTGATACCAATTTTTGGGTTTAATGGGAAGTAGTACTGAGAGGGGATGGGTGAATCAGTACCTCTAAAAAAATTTCTAGATCTTTAATCAATTAACCTTTGTAATCAATTGCATATCCATTCAATTTGATCTACAATATCTTTGTGTGAGTTATATCAATTCATAACATTAATAAACATGTGATTCATTCATAGAAACATTCATGAACATTATTTAAACATAACACAAGATATGATATCGCAGAAAACTCTTGTTAGGAAGTAAAAACTATGATGCTGATGGTACCCACAAAACTTCACTATCTATAGAATGGAAGGGGCCGGTTAAGGCTTACAATTTTGATCACTTCTAATGATCTACCCCGTTAGGAGTATCGGTGGAGACCTGTTAAATTCTACTCTGTTAGGAGCTTTTAGCAACACTATTAAGTGTGCACTCGGTTAAGACATTTGATATTGGACTGTTAAATCCACCTTTCTTGAAATGAATTTTTACACTTTGCTTCACTTGTTAGAATGAAATAAAATTACAAATTGGAATGGTAAATGCAATCTCCTATTGATGATATAGATCCTATGTAGTTCACATTAAAATAATATCACCTAGTTGTGATTGAATAACACCTCTGATTATCGGTTTCCTCTATTCTTGGTTTTGCTAACCAAATTCTTCTTTTTCTGCTCTGGTTCTTGAAACTCTCAATTCAATCCATAGATGTGCTCATTCTATTCTCCTCTCTCTTACACACACATTATAATTAATTATTATATCATCTATTTATAGATGTATTGATTGCATCGAGTTGTGATAAAAACAATGTTAACTCTAAGATCAGGTTTACAACTTGTACCTAGATCTCCTAGTCTATGTCCTTTAAATCAGTTAGACTGATTTGAAAACTTACATTAATGTTTCTTGTCTCTAAAGAAATGGATTTAAAACAATTAAATATCCTTATAAATAGAATACCCTTGCTTTATCTGACATGGAAGTCAAATCCACTTGTTGCGGGCTGCAACTGACTTTTGGTTCTGTCTTTCAGTCATGCTTGACTGTCCTTCAGTTTTTTTATTGTCAATTGCACTGTATCTATTTCATTGGTCTACACTATAACTTGCATTTTAGGTTCCTCTATTGGGTTCCATTTTATCTCTCTACATTGTGGTTTTGAGTTTACACACTACCTTGTGTTATAGGTTCTCTTTGTACTTAGTCATTATGGGTGATCTTCTCATCTGATCTTCGGTTTTCCCTTTAATGTCTTTCGGTGTAAGCTTACCAAAAGTTTTGTTTGAATACTAATGACAAATTAATGTCATCAATTAGGAAGGTTAAATGTAAATTAAATTTATCCAGGTATATGACGGTGATCTCATCTCCCATGATATCTTAGATGGTTTGATAAGAGAAATCATCAGGATTACCCATAGTCTCTATCATCCTTTAGCCAATTGAGGGAAATTTGACATGGAATTATTTTGGCCTAAAATGCATCAACTCATTCAACCTCACAAAGATAATTTCTTCTCATCCTTGTGAAAATTATGATGAACTATAACTGATTGAATGTTTGAAGATGACAAATTTGATAATCACCGAGCTGTGGAAAGTAAATGCAAGACATTAAATCATTTAATGTATTGTATTGTCATTGATATCAACTTGATATAATATGATTTATCATACACATATTTTCACAACACTTAAATATTTGAAGAGACAAATTTTTTGTCATCGGTAATCATATACACCGAGTGATAGTAAACCCCGACGGACAGTGAACCCCGAGCATAGAAGTTCACAGTGTTAACCGATGGACAGTGTTACCTAAGCAAGAGATACCCAAGAAATCATTATTGAGCTAACTGCAGTTGTCAATGAACAGAACTGAAGTTGATGCCCAAGCTATCTGTAGTAGTCACCGAGCACAACTAAAGTATTGACCGACGGGAACTAGAGATAGGAAACAACAAAACAACTTAGTTGGAAGAGCTATATTTAGAGTTAACTGATTGTTTTCTTTATTTCTATCAATCAGTTAAAAGCTAAAGATAAGAAGGAGATTTAAAGTGTGTTTTATTCCATAAAATAGGGAGATATTTATGAAATAAAACTAAAGCAAGCATGGCGAGCTTTACGGATCAAGAAGTGATCAACGAAACAAGAAGAAAGAAACGGTGAAATCATGTCTATAAAGAGACAAGTAATTCATTATGAAAAAAGAGGAATGTTGAGTATAATTCTGGTGAAGATAGAAGTCTTCATGCAGATCTGATCATATAGGCTGAAGAACAGAGCCAATAATTCTACAGACACTGAGCAACAGCATTCACTGAATAGAAAGAAGTGGAGAAAAGGAATTGAAGAGAACATTGGTCAGAAGAGGTGTTATGGACTTATGATATATCTGAACATCTGCAAGGTTAAGTTGTATTTATGAACAGATCATATACTATTTTAGTTTAACCATTGATTCAGAAAATCTCTTAACCAAGTAATATTTAACCATCCTTAATATATTTATATACATCCTAAGGAGTATCAAAAGGTTTTTATGTTGACAACATAGTGAATGCTAGGTCAAGTGATAAACTATTATTTTTAAATCCTCTAGCAAGGTCGCACTTAACAGTGTGTTTGTAACCTTTAATAGGGTTGGCTCTTCACCGAACTCACTTCAGAAGAGTGAAAATTTTGGGTTACCGGTCCCAAGTGGTTTTTCCCTTAACAGGGTTTCCACGTTAAAAATCCATGTGTCAAATGTGTATATGGTTCATTGCTTTTATGTTTTGATTTACACATTACTAAAATAGGATTGACCGGTAAACACTAAGTTTATTTACTGATATTTGGTAAAGGCTAGGAAAAGATAAACTAATATTTGGTAAAGCTTAAGAAAAAGAATAAACAGTATACTTCGAGCAGTAGATATTTGATAAGATTACCTAAAGGCATACATCTTGTAGGACTGAAGATAACTAGAGGCATTAGATTTCAGATATATGTTTTGGTTGGAATTATTAGATTAATTTTTGAGGTCACTGATTCACCCGACCCCCCNGTTTCCCCCCCCCCCCCCCCCCCCCCCCTCTCAGTTATTCTAACAATTGGTATTAGAGCTTGTGTGCTTGGAAGGAAGTTTTAAAGACCTAAGCTAAAGATCACAAGATGAGTAAAATTGATATGCCTAAGTTGAACAAAGACAACTTTGCATCATGGAAAATCAGGATAAGACTCCATCTATCAGGTATTGGAAATGATGTCACACAGTGCTTGGATACTAAATTTGTGTTACCTACTGGACGTCCGACAGTTGATCAATTGAGATAAAAACATGAACACAATTCTATGATGATATAACTTGCTTCCTCACTCTCCGATGTTGAATTTGAAGATGTCAAATCATGCACCACTGCAAAGAAAATGTGGGACAAACTCAAGCTAGTACATGGAGGAGATAAAAATTTGATGAGGGCTAAAGCTAAAAGCCTAAGAGGAAATTTTGACAACCTAAGAATGAAAGTAGGAGAAAGCATCACTCAGTACAATAGAAAAATTAAAGAGGTTGTTAATGCTATTCAAAGAGTAGGAGGTGTACTTGAAGAAGAAACAGTGGCAAGTAAAATTCTAATCCCTTACTGCATGTTTATGCTATTAGAGTATCTGCAATTCAAGAAATGAGAGCACTATAAAATAACAATGTTACTCTAGATAGTCTGATTGGTAGACTTATTTAATTTGAGATGAATAACTTTGAAAATAGTTTCTTACCAACTATTGAGTTTGCATTCAACTCTTTTATGAAAATAAGTAAATCAAGTCATAAACACACTATGAGAAATGATAGTGAAAGTGATTGTGATGAAAAAGAACTTGATGAAATTGAAGCACTAATGGCTAGAAGATTATAGAGAGGAAAAGGTAGATACAAAGGTAAATTAACCTTGGTATGTTTTAATTATAAAGACATTGGACACTTTGCTGCTAGATGCCCTAACAAAAGAAAAGATGAAAGAAAAGATGACAGATCTTATGAAAAGAATTTTGACAGAAGTGATGACCGAGACTACCAAAGCAATCAGCAATCTAAAAGAAGAGATAACTGAGACTACAAGGACAAAGGAAAGAAGGCTTGTTACTTGGTTGAGAACAAATCTGAGAATACTGACATCGAATCTGATGAAGATATTAAGGTGGTATTTGTTTCTATGAAGGATGATTCAGACGAAGAAGAAAGGTATGTTGAAAATGCACTCATATCTAAGGTTACTAAAAATGATGTCTGGATTATTGATAATGGTTGTACTCACCACACGAATGGAGATAAGGAAAATTTTGAAACTTTTAAATATTATAATGGTGGATCAGTAAGAATGGGTAATGACTCACCTTGTCCAGTTGAGGGTAAAGGAACCATCATGTTGAATAATTTGATCAGATGTAAAAATGCATATTGGGTGAAAGGACTTAACTATAATCTATTGACTGTTTCACAGCTGAATAACACATGTCACCGAGTTACATTTGAGAACAAAAAGGTAAAGAACTACAATGAAATAGGAAGGTTGATCGATACTGGTGAACAAACAAAAGGTAACCTATTCTATCTTGATAATATTGAGACCACTTGTTTATTGGCTAGAAATGAAGACATTTGGTTGTGGCATAAAAGGTTATGTCATGTGAATTTTGAATACATGGTTAGGATAAGAAATAAAAGAAAAGTAAGAGGCTTATCGAGCATGTCAAATATCGACCATGTCATGTGTAAAAATTGTCAAAAAGGTAAAATGACAAAGTCTAGTTTCAAGAGAAAAACCTACACATCTAATACTATTCTAGAATTAGTCCACACTGACTTATGTGGACCAATGAGAAAAAAGAGCTATTATGGTGATAGATACTTCATTCTATTTGTTGATGATTACTCTAGAATGATGAATGTTATGTTCTTAAAAGAGAAATCAGAAGTATTTAAGATGTTTAAATGGTATAAAGCTATAGTAGAAAAGAAAAGTGGAAAAGAACTCAAATGTCTGAGATCAAATAGAGGAGGAGAATTTATTTCTGATGAATTCACTAACTTTTGTAATGAGCATGGAGTTCAAAGACAGATTTCTACACCAAGAACACCAGAGAAAAATGGGATTGCTGAGAGGAGAAACAGATCAATTATTGATTGTGCCAGAACACTGATGATTGAGAAAGGCATCACACAAACATTCTAGAGAGAATTTTTAAGTACTGTTGTCTATACATTAAACTGAGTTCAATTTAAGAAAGACATCAATAAGACACCCTATGAGCTATGGTATGGATACACACCAAATGTAAGTTACTTTAGAATTTTTGGAAGTCAATGTTATATATTGAAGGATGATAGAAATGGAAATCTTGACTCTAAAGGTGATGAAGGAATATTTCTAGGTTATTCTACCAAAAGAAAAGCTTATAAATGTCCTAAAAAATCCTCTAACAAAATTATTAAAAGTGCAAATGTTAAAGTGGATGAATTTTCTGAGAAAAATGATGAGGAAATCAAAAAGGAACTAGAAGATTACAATATATTTGTCTACATTGAAGAACTTGACACCCTTCTCGAGAAACAGTCTATCACTACCGAGCGACAGAACAATGTAGCCAAGCATCAGGATGCAAACACCAAAAATCATGAAAATGCTCACAATAATGAATCGAGCAATGAAGATCAAAATGAAGGTTAAGATGATGATTAGAATGATGTACAGATATCTAAACGTATACTTTCCAAGTATGTTAGAAGACACCATCTACAGAACCATATCATAGGAGACAAGAAAGATGGAATGAGAACAAGAAGTAAGTCACTTAACACTAGATGTTTGATTTGTGACTTTGAGCCTAAATCTATTAATACTGCACTTGAGAATCGGTAATGGGTTAGTGAAATGAATGAAGAGATTGAATAGATTGAGAAGAATAAAACATGGACATTAGTACCTAGACTGAGTGACAAAAATTTCATTGGTACCAAATGGATATTCAGAAACAAACTTAATGAGAATGGAGAAGTCACAAGGAACAACGCAAGATTAGTATGAAAAGGGTATGCACAAGAAGAAGGTATTGACTATGGAGAAACCTTTACACCTATTGGTAGACTAGAAGGAGTAATAATTCTACTTTATTATGTTATTTTCAAAGGATTCAAGGTAAACCAAATGGATGTAAAATTTGCATTTCTAAATGGAATACTAGAAGAAGAGGTATATATTGAACAACATGAAGGGTTTGTTGATCCTAACAAGAGGAACATGGTATGTAGACTACACAAAGCCTTCTATGGATTGAAACAAGCACCGAGAGAATGGTATGAAAGACTTCACTCTTATCTCATTAGTATTGGATTCGTAAGAACAAGTGATAACAGTAATCTATATTTGAAAGGAGATACTGATGATGAAATTATGATTGCTGAGATATTTGTTGATGATATCATATTTAGAGGTAATGATATGTTATGAAAATCATTTTCTAATGAAATGAGCAAAGATTTTGAGAAGTCAATGTTTGGAGAGATCAATTTTTTTCTTGGTCTACCAATTCTTCAATAGGATGCAGGCATCTACATTACACAATCCAAATACATTAGAGAAGTTCTGAAGATAGTCAAGATGGGGGACTCCAAACTAGTTGAAACACCTATGGCAACTGGATGAAAGATAAAAAAAGAAGACAAGTCAACCGAGGTAAATCAGATCTTATATAGATCAATGATTGGAAAACTAATGTATGTTGTCCAGACTAGACCAGATATAGCACATGCAGTTGGTATAGTTGCAAGATTCTCTGCTAATCCCAAGGAATCACACATGACTTCTGTCAAAAGGATTCTAAGATATCTAAAGAATACCAAAGATTATGGCTTGTGGTATAATAAAGAAGGAAAATTTGAGCTTCAAGTCTATACAAATGTTGATTGGGTTGGAAACATAGATGACAGAAAGAGCACAACAGGAAGAGCATTCTTTATGGGTGACAAACTTGTCACATGGATAAGTAAAAAGAAAGGATGCATCTCACAATCCACAATAGAAGCAGAATATGTGGTTGCTACTGTAAATTTCTATAACATTGTATGGATCAAGCAATTACTGAAACGTATGAATATGGAATTTCTTGAGCCATTAATTATCTATTGTGATAATACTAGTGCAATCAACATCTCAAAGAACCATGTAATGCATGCTAAGATAAAGCATATTTCTATTAAGTATCATTTCTTGAGGGAACAAGTGCAAGAGAAAGAAGTGATACCATAATATGTATAATCCAAAGAACAATTAGCATACATATTCACAAAGCCATTTCCAAAAGATAAATTTGAGTACCTGGGGAAGAGACTAGGGGTCTGACCCTTGTCTACTGGTCACTAAGCTAACTTGGAGGTTGCATTAGCCTACACATTATCAGAAGATCAATCATGTTGATGCAAACTTTAAATGGACTGCAAGGATTTATCAATACATAGAAAGGTACTTATCTACACCGAACACCAGAGTTATTGTTTGCTACAACAGAGCTATATTTCAGATGGAAAGGAAATTCAATGAATATATTAGGGAGAAAGATTTAATATGTTTGGCATTGTTGTCAAGGGGAGAGATTATATCCATATGAAATATCTAGAGATAAGGGAGAGAGATAAAATGACATATGATAAGAGAGAGAGAGAGAGAGAGAGAGAGAGTCAGAGGGAGAGTAAATATCAGAAAAAGAATTTTCTACATAGGGAGAGAAAGATCCAAAAAAATTAACACTGCATATCTATCCATCCAAGGGAGAGAATTCAAGAAATTTAACACTGTATATCTATCCAGAAAGGGAGAGATAGAATCAAAAGATGGAATTGTTACATCTATCCATGAAGGGAATGAAGAAAAGAACTCTGCAAGAATCAAATCTAAGCTAGGAGAGCTTACCGAGAATCATATATTTGTATTGGTTATAGAACAAAGAGTTTAGGAGATATTGATGAACTACAACTGATATATTTCATATTGTATTAGTAGTATGTTTCCATCAATGCCAAAGGGAGAGATTGATGAACTATAACTGATTGAATGTTTGAAGATGACAAAGTTGATAATCATCGAGCTGCAGAAAGTAAATGCAAGACATTAAATCAATTAATATATTGTATTTTCATTGATGTCAACTTGATCTGGTATGATTTCTCATACACATATTGTCACAATACTTAAAGATCTGAAGAGACAAAGTTTTTGTTGCCAGTAATGATATAAACCGAGTGATAGTAAACTCTGATGGACAGTGAACCCCGAGTACAGAAGTTCACAGTGTTACCCGACGAATAGTGTTACCCGAGCAAGAGATACCCGAGAAAACATTACCGAGCTAACTATATTTGTCAATGAATAGAACTAAATTTGATGCCCAATCTATCTATAGTAGTCACCGAGCACAACCGAAGTGTTGACCGACAGGAACTGGAGTTAGGAAATTACAAAACAACATAGCTGGCAGAGTTATGTTTAGAGTTAACTGATTGTTTATTTTATTTCTATCGATCAGTTAAAAGCTAAAGATAAGAAGGATATTTAAATAATGTTTTATTCTAGAAAACAAGGAGAGATTTACAGAATAAAACTAAAGCAAACATGGAGAGCTTTATGAATAAAGAAGTGGTCAACGAAGAAAACAAGAAGAAAGAAATGGTGAAATCATGTCTATAAAGAGACAAGTAATTCATTATGAAAAAAGAGGAGTGTTGAGTATAATTCTGGTGAAGATAGAAGTCTTCATGTAGATCTGATCATACAGGCTAAAGAATAGAACCAAGAATTCTGCAGACACCGAGCAATAGAGAAGCAACAACATTCACCAAGCAGAAAGAAGTGGAGCAAAGGAATTGAAGATAACATTGATCAGAAGAGGTATTATGGAATTACAATAGATTTGAACATTTGCAAGATTAAGTTGTATTTATAAACAGATCATATATTGTTTCAGTTTAATCATTGATTCAGAAAATCTCTTAACCGAGTGGCATTTAACCATCCTTAATATATTGAGATACATCATAAGTAGTATTAAAAGGTTTTCATGTTGACAACATGTTGAATTCTAGGTCAAGTGATAAACTGTTAGTTTTAAATCCTCTAAAAAGGTTGCACTTAATAGTGTGTTTGTAACCTTTAACAGGGTTGGCTCTTCACCAAGCTCACTTCAAAAGAGTGAAAATTTTGGGTTATCGGTCCCAAGTGGTTTTTCCCTTAACAGGGTTTCCACGTTAAAAATCCATGTGTAAAATGTGTATATGGTTAATTGCTTTGATATTTTTCTTTACACATTACTAAAATAGGATTGATTGGTAACACTAATTTTATTTATTGATATTCAATAAAGGCTAGGAAAAGATAAACTGCTATTCGGTAAAGCTTAAGAAAAAGAATAAACAGTATACTCCAAGTAGTAGATATTTGATAAGATTACCTAAAGGCATACATCTTGTAGGAATGAAGATAACTAGAGGCATTATATTTTGGATATATGTTTTGATTGAAATTATTGGATTAATTTTTGAGACCACTGATTCACCCCCCCCCCCCTCTCTCAGTTATTNCTGATTCCCCCCCCCCCCCCTCTCTCAGTTATTCTAACAAATTGAAAGCCAAAAATATTTGTGAACTTAGCGATTCTCCTACAGTCCTAGCTCCTTTCCCTAGACCTATAAATACTTCTACACCTTACATACCTCCTTCTTATGCTATAAAATCCCTACAAATTATATCTCTTAACCTAGTGTGGTTCCTTAGATTCTCCCTCCTAAAGAAGAAAAGGACCTGATGTTGATTAATCCTAAACCAACTCAAATTTTAAACAAATCAAATGGCATTGGTGTGCCCATGATCATCACCATAAATGTTGTACTAGGGCCCATGAGCGTACTTACCAAAATATTTCCTCCCCTAAGACACTTACTAATTCCTTGATTCCCTTTAACTAAGCTATACATATCCCAATGGAGGAAGTTACTCTAAAAATGATGAAATAACTTAAACATGATGATTCTATTCATATCATTGATTCTATTGTGATTAATTTGGATGAAGAAGATACTCTCGATGATTATTAGAATGTTTCTAATTAAAATGATGTCGATGCTAATGATTTTGATGATATGTATGGTATTGATGTTAATCATGATTTATCTGCTATATTTTCAAAAAAATTATCTCTTTCTCCTAGTGATAAACAAATAAATTCATCATTAGAGCATGGTCCTTGTTTGGAACTTGTGATATCTCCATCTTTTGTGCTTGAAGTTGAAACTCTTGTCTGTTTCCCACCTTCCCTAAATGATAATAACCGAGATGGGGGTAGTGAGGGGGGCAGGTGATATGTTTGACTAGCTCCTCTTGTATGGTGGATTATTTTGTGTATTTTCTAGTTGTATTGTGCTTCCCCCATTATGTTCTTCTTGATATATGTTTTTTTTTGTATTTATTTAAATGACCCTTGTTGCTCTGTTGGCGCAAGGTGATAAAGGAATCAACCTATTGTGACATTCCTATATTTGTATCTCATTTTGTCTATATGTTGGATATGTATGTTATGTTGTACATGTGCTAATATTCATAAATGTGCCTTTGTGTTGTTTGATTGGGGATTGTGCAAAGTGGTAGCAACCATTCTTTTTGGTCTTCGCAATGTTATCCCAAAAAGACTCTTATTTGTATATTTTTATGTGATCTTCTTCCATTTTTCTCGCTACCTTCGGTAGATTGTATTATTTCATTTTGATATAATTCTTAATATGCATGATTTATCATATGATTATACTGACCCCAGATTTATTAGATCCCATTTGTGCTCTATTTTTTTATGTGTTTCATTTCCCTTGGTTTATCCTTTCTTTGGGGCATCTCATAGTGGAAATGTCTCTTGTGGGTGCATGCATGATCCATTAAATCCATTGCTCCTATTAATACATTTGTAATTTCTTTAAAATGAGGGCATACACTATGATCCTTGTTTCACATTTTCTACACACCCAATGATTCAGTGCAATCTCTTATATGGGTTTTCTAAGGAGATAATGCTTTCCTTGGATTCATCCTTACACTACCATGCCTTGTACATTATTTAATAGATCTCTTTGGAGACTGTGCTTTCCTTAGAACTAATCTCTCTTTTCTAGATCTCTTAATGAAGAAAATGCTTTTCTTAAGGATTGATCCTCTTTTCAAATATTTTCTAGTGGAATATGCTTCGCTTGGTTATCATTTTTTGATGGGGGATTGGTGTCTCCTTGACATTGATAAAAAGTTTACAATTCATTGATCTACTTCATCGTGAGCATGAGGTTATCTCATACTTCTGCTAAAGTGGGGGCTAAATGTATCATCCTAAATTGTAAGCACCTATAATTAGATTCTCAAGATTTCATGTTTGTTATGCTTGATCCAACTATCTACCGCCTTCATTACTTGTTTATTTTCCTCCTTTTTGACCCCCAATCTTCATTTGGGCCTCTTATGGAAGGAAGAGGATGCATTGGACATCTTCTTCCGTGATGTTTGGCCCCAAATTAGACCCGAGGGCTTGTCTTGAGGGTTTAGCAGAATAGTTTCTATCTATGTCGGCCTCCTCTGAGTTTTGAGATTTGAAATATTGAGAGAGGTATAAAAGCACCATATCTAATCTCATTTGGATATCCACAAGAAATATTTCAAAAGAATTCTCAAGATTTAAAGACAAGCATTCATCATGAAGACTTCATTCCAAGCATCTTTGAAGGAAATATTCTCCATTTTAGTAAGCTTCTCTCCCATGATGGCCAAGTAGGGGAGACCTCAATCAAGTAAGATGATCCTTTGTCCATCTACATGCATCCTTCCATCTATTCTTATGGAAAGAGTTCATCAAGCATAAAAACATTGAAGATCTTTGAGGAGTATTTACGAATCCATACATTTGTTAAAGACATCCTTGATTCCAAGATTTAAATTCAACATATAGCTACATACAGGCATCTTCATAGACATCACGATCTCAATACCAATTTATGGAGATATATAGATTTACAAGGTGGATATAATATTTACCTTATATTACGTGCTTTCCTTTCAAGTAATTTCATTTCTATTTTAAGGTTGATTCTTTAACTGGGGTTTGACCAAGGAAAACCCCTTCAACCCAACATTTTCCCCATTATTTGTGTGTGGGAATAGGTTGTGAATGCATTAGGACTAAACATGGAAAGTATGGGATCTAAAGGAAAGATTGCAACTGAATTCAGTTAAAAGTGTTGGGAATGTGATGCCTTTTTTACTCTCTTCCAAGGAACAGGATGTCGTAGGTGACCTCTTCCCTACAGATCAGCTTGAAACTAAAATCACATATCAGTGTTACTATTTGGTTGTTGTTTTTGGTACCTGTAGGTTACTATCTTCTTTTATCAGTTTTATGTATTTTGAAACTTGTCATTTTTTCATATTTTGTCTTCTATCTTGAATTACAATTATTTTTCCTCAGAATCAATTCATACATTACATAAAATAACAAAGATTCATTGCACCCACTTATCGCTTGAGTCCTACTTGAGCATAGTGTGTTATCTTCCTTTTGATTATGCAATAACAAATAGTTGATTAGGTGTTGCACTAGGTAACCATTCTAGAACCCCTTGTTGTTTTCCTAACCTAATCTCTTTTCTTATTGTACAGAGAGAAATATAATATAGCACATAAAACATTGCATAATCAACTTATACCAATATCTAAAACATTAGTGGTGGACTAGGAATTCTATATGATTTCTTGGTGTCTCTTCAATCATTACTCGTATCACTAATTTAAATCTAGGAATTCAACATAAGGGGAAGATCCTCACTTAGAATAATTTTAAAGATGTTAGTCAACATTGCCTATTTCTAAAATAGTTATTGACACTAAGGAAAGTAGGATCTCGACATTAAAAAGTGCACAAATATTTATCATGAGTATAAATTATTTTAATAAATAGGGATTAATTATGTATGTGTGAATTTGACTAAGAATAGAGAACAAAATAGTTAAATATAGGCTAGAGCTTAATAGTGCCATTTTTTTTTATCTCAAAGCATAAATTTGAATCATTAAGCACAATCTTTAGAAAAGGTCTCAATTATTATCTTTTGAAGCTAAGTCCTTAATCCCTATTTGTTAATTTAAAAAACAAATTTAGTGTCCAGACTCAACTCTTCAATCTAGTTATTTACTCATTTATTGTACAATTACTTTATTCACCCTAAGATTACTTGAAAGTTGGTATTTATTTCGTTTAGATTTGGTGAACTTGTCTAATTTTACACCCCCTTAAGTCTAAGGCCTTTAGTATTCATTTCTTATTTCTACTTTTATTTTCTAATTTGAGAGTATGCATTTTTTCTAAGTTTCATATCAGACCATACCCTTATTTCATCATATTTATCTTTTTCTAATATTTGTGTGTTGATTTTATGTCAAATTTTATCATTTCACTTTCCCTTTGAGAAGAAGTCTTTGTTTAAATGCTACAATGAATAAGAGTCATGTTGAAAATAGAATATTTGATGATCTTACAAATAACACTTATCATGAAGAATAATTAATTGGTCACAAGAAACACTTGAAACAAATGGATCTATGGAAAGATATGGCTCTCACTACAAAATTAATTTCAAATGATATTTCCAATATTTTTAGTGTTTCTAGTCTAAAATATTTAGTTAATGCTCTTCTAACTTTATGTATTGATAAACACTATGGAACTTATATATTAGTTCTAAAGTTATCTCTTCAATTTATCTTTCATGGTGTATTTACCCCCTCCTACTCAACCTTTGGCTTCTAGCATCACAACTCCTACTTTTGACATTTCTCTATACTCTCCATTCTAGTGTGATACCCAAGCCTTATATTCCTCCCTCTAAATCTATGAATATCTCTCATCCTCTAGGATTTCCCATATTCCTTACTTTCACCCTGTCAGTGACATACTTTCTATCTATCCTACTAGTGTCATGCATTCCTCTTTTCCTATTAGCATAGCTACCATTTATCGCCATCCTCCTACTAGGTCATGTCTCTTCCTCACATTATTCATCCTCCATTGTAGTCTAATATTCTTCACCCTATTTATATTATATCCATTGCATCTCATGTTCCCAACACTAACATCCCTAATCTTATTCTTGATGCACTCATACAAAAACAATATAATACAACATAAGGCTATGTTATTCCTAGTGAAAATGATAAGTACAAACATATTAAACCACTCCATACTCTTTTTACTTTTGACATGATGAATTACTATTATTGTAGACATGTAAAAATGGCTAATGCATTTTCATCTTGTAATACATAGTATTAATTCTTTTATCCATATTCATTAAATAATATTATTTTTTTAATTGACTTCCTTCTCATAATTAACTAATTTTCAAATTTTATTTCATTAACTAGCACTTCCATCTCAATATTATAAAATTTAAATATTTAATTTAATTTTTCAACTAAAATAATAAAATTAAAATTTATTTTATTTTTCTATATGCATTTACACCTTACCTTATCCTTCCACCTCATCAATCCATGTGTATTATAGGTTCTCCTATCCCTCTATTTTTTTTCAAGTGTTGATCTTTCCATTTATTCCCTATCATTCATCAAATCTAATGTGAAGCATATAAATAAAACCTTAATTCATTCATTTTTCCCTAGCTAGCACTTTCGATCACTGACACTATAGTTTGATAATCACTTTCATGAGCATTATCATTATCAAGAGCTAGTACTATCATTATATCAAGAATCAATCCTCCATATTATTGTATTTATATCAAATTTATGCTAAAATCTTAGAACAAATCTACATCAAACATTCAAGAAAATCTCAAGTAACAATGGAACCTTCTCAAGTCTATGTGTTTTTATTGTATAAGCTAATCAGGATTTATGCATAGATCTTAGGCTTCATTTCATGATTGTGTGGAATGTGATTTTGGATCTTGCATTGCATTTTTTCCATTATTTTGATTCACCTTTTCATTTTTTCATGATTATGAATTAGTTTCATGGTGCTACAATTTGGGATGTATAGTGGAAAGATTGACTTACATGCCCATTTGAGATAGTTTGTAGCTCCATATCTAGATTAGATGAATTATTTTCATAGTCACGATAATAAATGTTATAAATCATTGACAATAATATATGTGAAATATAGTCAAAACAACTTCCTCTTAGTAGTATTTAGCTTTGCAAACTCCCGCTCTGCAAGTTCCCACTCTACTGGGTTTTTTGAATTCATGCGGGCTTCGGCCTCCTCTTTGCCAGGGGACCCAGGGGGTCGGTGGTTCTCTGTCTAGACTTGTTCCTTGTTTTTTCACACAGGAATGATAGATTATCCTCTACCAATAATACAGGCTTCGGTTCGTCTGAGGTTTTAGTCTTGGATGACTCTTCTTACTTGCAAAATCTAGCGAGTAATGATTCCATTTTGTCTAGCCCTAAGAAGGTGGGGGTAGACAAGGACTGCTAGTTGGGGGGTTGGAAGAATGTGGTGTTAGGAGAGGAGAGCCCTGACTCCCTAGATATCCTTGAATGTATTGCAGGTGAGTTTGGTTCAGAGATCTTTGTCCCCGATGGGGTGGTTGATAGTATTTATGCCTCGCTACAACTTTGTCTAGTGGGGAGATTCATCGCCTTCAGGCCCACCATTGATATGGTGCAATGGTGGTGCGCTTTGAGATGGAAATCTAAAGGGAACCTTAGTGTCTCGATCATGCCTGGGGGCCTATTTCTCTTTAATTTTAATGTTGCGATAGATTTTACACATGTTTGTTAATGGAAAAATGGAAGCCTGGGTTTAACTCGGAAGTGGAGCTTCAGACGGCTGCACCAGTGTGGGTCCATCTCCTAGGGCTCCCACTAGAATTATGGGATAAGAAAGGGTTATATTGGATTGGGAACTCATTTGGCCAATATGTGTCAGCGGATTATGTTACTTCACAAAAGTTGAGGCTAGTGTTTGCAAGATTTTGTGTGAATGTTACAATGAATAAACCCCTCCCTAACTTTGTGATGCTAAAATATAAATGGGGAAACTGGAATCAAGCCATTGTATATGATAATGCCACCCTCCACTGCCAGCGGTGTGATAAACATGGTCATGTTATGGCAGATTGCAAGGCTACCACCGGATGAATGGTGGGGATTTAGATATCCTTCTCACAATGGATCTTACTGACTCTATTGTCATCAGCCCTTTGGCTAGGGAGGGGGTGTAGCAAGGACCCTTGGAATGGATGCTCCCTCCATTGATAGGTGAGGAGGATAGTCTCAAATCTTCAGAGAAGACTGGATATGATAAGGATAAGATGGTTGAATAGGAGATAACTTTGGAGGAGGGAGAATTTGTCTTGGAGGATATCTCTAACTCCAAAAGGGCAATTCTGAAGAAAGAGAGAAAAAAAGGGAGAAGAGATTTCATTTTCTCTGACTTTCAGCCAAAAGAAAGGGGGTGACTTGAGAGAGAATAGTAGCATTAGCGACTGGGGGGATATGAGGGAACCTGATTTTTGTTCCCCTTCCCAGAGTGGTATGATAAAGGTTAAATTGAAAATATTGTCGGCCCCTTCTTCATCATCGGATAGTCTCCTGGACTGGTCAGAACCAAAGAGGGAAAAAAGAGGGGGGAAAAAGGAATATGTGGGAAATGAAGCCAAAGTTGGTCAGCCCATGAAAAGATCAATCAGAGAAAAGGAAGTAGCAAGGGCAATTGCCAGTGGACAGAAATTAGCCTTAGAAGACTCCCAGAAAAGTAGAAAATGAAGTTCCTCTCTTGGAAATTGAGGGGCATGAATAGTCCCCAAAAATAGTATGCTTTGAAGAAGTATATCATAGATTTTAAGTTTGATGTGGTTCTAATCTAGGAAGTTAAGAAGACATATCATAATTCTTCTCTTCTCATGGATAAAATCTGGCCTGGTGCAACCTTCCTCTATAGTGAAGTTGATGGGGCCTCGGGTGGGGTGGCTACTCTCTGGAACCCGAGTAAGTTGTATGGTAATGTTATGGATTTTTCTCATAACTATCTTGTGGTTTTGTTTTCTTGGAGCAATGTTTCCTGGTACATGTATGATATTTACGCTCCTAATGTTAGAAGTGATCACAGTAAAACATGGGGAGAGATTACTAACCTTATGACAGTTGAGCAGAGGTACCCCATTATGTGTGTGGGGGATTTTAATACCCCCCTTTTTCCCTTAGAGAAGATAGGGGCACCCAATATTATTCAGATAGTATGTAAGACTTGGCAGACTTTATGATAAATAATGACTTGATTGATATCGGTGTGTAAGGAATGACCTTCACATGGTCCAATAACAAAAAAGGAAACCATCTTATCCAAGTTATACTGGATAGATGGATGATTTCAGGAGGTTGGGATATTTCTCCAATGGTTGTCTTGTCTCACCTCTCTAGGATGATTTCTGATAATTCTCCTATGATTCTTAATTGGGAAGAGAAGATTGAGAGTGGGCCTCACCCATTCCGCTATGAGATAATGTGGAATTCATAGCCTGACTTCACTGAATGTATTAGACAATGGTGGAACATTCCTATTTGGGGGACAGCTATGTTTAGAATTTCCAAAATGTTACAAATGATAAGGAGGGAGGCCCATGGGTGGAGTAAGACCAAGTTTGGAGACATATTTCAAAGAAAGAAATAGATTGAGGAAAAACTTAATTTATTCTAGATGGGAATGGCCAGGGGTGATTCCTCCTGGACTGATCATTGTGAAGAGGAAGTGTGGCAAAATAAATGGAAAGAAAATATAAACAGGGAAGAAATTTACAGGAAGCAAAGGTCTAGAGTCCAATTGCACAAGGAAGGGGATAGGAATTCGACATTCTTTCACAGATCCACTTCAATTCATAAAAGGAGTGCCATTAAATCCCTAAGGAATGGGGGGAATCAAGTGCTTTTGGAGGAATAGGATATTGGTAGGTTTGTTGTGGAGTTCTTTAGGACACCTACAGATGCCCGATCCAGGGGAATTCGGTTGATATTTCCAATTGGATCCTGGAGGCTATCCTGGTTATTATTAGTGAGGAGGAAAATGGTGAGTTATTGCATTAGGTTTCAGAGGAGGAGGTCAAAAATTTTGTGTTCTCCATGGGGGCTTATAAATCTCCTTTCCTGGATGACCTTCCTCCAGCCTTCTTCCAACAATTCTGGGAGATTATCAAGTATGACTTGATCCACACGGCCTATGATTTTGTTAGAAATGGAAACATCCTGGAGAAAATTAATAATACACACATTGTGCTGGTCCCTAAGGTCTCGGACCCTTAGAGTATGGGAGACTTCCACCCCATCAGCCTTTGTAACACTATATGCAAAATTCTGTCCAAAATCTTGGCTAATAGAATAAAACCTCTTCTAAGAAAAATTATTAATCCCAACCAAAAAGGTTTCATTCTGGGTAGACAAATTCTAGATGTGGTGATTATCTCACATGAGATCATTCATTCTATGGATAGAAGCAAGAATGTTGGGATGGCGATGAAGCTGGACATCTCTAAGGTTTATGATTAAGTTTTCTGGGATTTCTTGTAAGTAGTTCTTCAAAAATTTGGGTTTCATGAAAGATTCATAAAAATTATAAAGGTGGCAGTGGAAACGGTTGACTTTGTGTTGTTAATCAATGGATCTCCCTAGGGTTGTTTAAGCCAGAAAAGGGGTTTGCGGCAAGGGAACCCACTTTTGCCCTACCTTTTCCTAATGGTTGCAGAGGTGCTGGCTCAGAACCTCCTAAAGTTGAAGAGGATTGGATCCATTGTTGGTTTTAAAATGGCCTCCACCCTCCCTTTGGAAGTTATCTAGCAGTTTGTGGATGATATGTTTCTCTTTAGAAAAGTCTTTATTAGAGAAGCTAGGGAATGGAAAAAGTTTCTGAATATATATGCGGAGGCTTCAGGACAATTGATCAACTACTGTAAGAGAAAAATTTATTTCTTCAATATAGAGCATAGAATGCAACAGAATATTGTTGACTATCTCATTTTTATGGGATTTGAGCTTCTGGACAACTATTTGGGTATCCCGTTCATGGTTAAGGAGGTCTCAGACCAATTCTGGAACACCATTCTAGAGAAATTATAGAAAAGGCTGGCTGGTTGGAAGGGGAAAGTGCTTAGCAATGCAGGGAAGCTTTAGCTATTTTCTATGACCCTCCAAGGTATCCTTGTTTACTTCCTTTCTCTTTTCAAAATCACAGACAGAATGGCAGAGAAGCTTGAGAAAATTCAGACAAATTTCTTGTGGATTGGGGTGGAGGAAAAAGATGCAATGAGCATGGTAAGCTAGGATACGGTGTGTCCACCAAAGGCCAAGGGTGGACTGGGAGTAAGGAAATTAAAAGATGTAAATAAGGCTTTAATTACAAAAATTAGTTGGCATCTTTCCAAGGTATCCACCAAATGGTGCAGGATTATGAAGGCTAAGTATTTTAATAACACCTCTCATTTCCCTTTCAGTCAGGATTTAATGACTGGCTCAAAAATTTGGAACTTTATAGCTAAGTGAAAGGATCCATGTTAAGGGGGATGAAATGGATTCTGGTTGATGGTAATCAGGTCAGCTTATGGGAGGACTAGTGGATTAGTGATAAACCTTTGAGTAAGGACAAGTTTTGTCACAATAGGGATAGGTTGGAATCTTTGTTTGGAAGTAAAGTCAAAGGTTACATTTCTCAGGACAAGAAATGGAAAAACTTGGCATAAAGCCTATAATTACCATACTCATATCCTCCTTTATGTTTAAGAGATTCTGGTGCTCTTAGAGGGGATTAGGATCCCCCTCTCTCAAATAGACGAAAAAGTTGTTTGGTGTCATAACAAGTTGGGGGAGGTCACGGTGAAATTGGGTTATTTAGTTAATTCTAAGGTGGTGGATGAGAAATTGTGGGGGAGTTTTTGGACCCCACAACTAATCCCTAAAATAAAAAAAATTCTGCTAGACAATGATGCACGGGAAGATTCTTACACTAGACAACCTCCAAAAGTGGGGTATCCAGCTAGTTAACAGGTGTGCTATGTGTAAAAACCAGGAAGAGACCACAAATCATCTCTTAATTCATTGTCCTTATGCATCTAAGGTGTGGTCCAAAATTTTGTACAAAATGCAGCTAGATTGGGTGTTTCTAGAGAATGTTAACCATTTTTTTGTCGATTGGGTCCATTCATTGGTTCATCGGCTCATTTGTATTCTTTGGAAAATTTTACCCCTGCATGTGTGTTGGGATCTGTGGAAAGAAACAAATAATAGGGTGTTTAGGGGGGAGGAAATTGAGGTTGAGGGGACAGTGAGTTTTGATGTCAATCTGCTGTGGGAAAACCTGGAGAGTTCCTAACTCCCCCCCTAAGGAGTTGGATTATAGACTGGCCCGTGTTTGGAAGATCCCTAACTCCTTTTTTATTTTTGATCACTCAAAGGTGGTTGTGAGGAGGAATACTCATTGGGCCCCCCACAAGATACATTCTTCGAGATTATAGCATATGCGGTTAATCTTAGACTCAGTACCAATAATGTGGCAGAAATCTCCACCTTATTATGGGGGCTTAAAAGGGAAATTATCATGGGTATCAAGAAATTGGTCATTGAAGGTGACTCAAAAATTATTATTGAGCTGGTCAAGGGAAACTATAGGGCTAGTTGGAACATGTCTAATCTATTGCAAGACATCTGGATGTTCCTCCCTTGGCTGGAGGAGTTTAGGGTACAACACATTTACAAAGAAGGAAATGTGGTGGCGGATGTGCTCACGGCCACTGGTTTATCTGTGCACAGAGCTAAGTGCTGGAGAAATTTGAATTCTCTGACAAAGCACACTAATTTTCTCATTAAGACAAAAAGGAATAATTCCATTAAATGATGAGGTACAAGGATGATGCTTATTGGAGGAAAAAGGCATCTTGTAAAGTTATGAGATGCAGCGCGAATTCAAATTTCAAAAGTAAAATTGGACAAATTCTTAATTTTAGTAACTTGCTGATTAGATGGGTCATTATTACATTTTCTGTTGATGTTCAGGCACTTTTAATAGAAATATCGACATGGAGATTGGCACAAGAATTGGGATTTTTTATAAGATGGTCGGGCTTTATTGGTGTTTTATTTCCAGGATACGTAATCATTTATTCTCTCATGGGCCAGCATAGCTTTCATTATAACTAACTATGTGAATAGTACCTCTTGTGGGTCGAATTACCATCTTGTAAGTAAAGTGATTAGCATTAGCACTAATTGGAATTTTGTTCTCTTCAACTCTGGTTCTTTGAGTTGGGTGTGTTGCGAGGGCTATTTGAATTGGGTTTGGCCTAGGCCTGGTCTGCGTGGTGGTAGTTGGGTTGTGATGTCGCTAGAGCCTCACGAAGAGGAGATGCTTTCTGAGAATAGAATTAAGATAGGTGGCAACATGGTCTGGGTGGAATCGCCCAAAATTGAATTTGGGTTTCTCAAGAACCCGTGTGCTATTATGTACCTGAAGGAAGGAGGTATTTACTATTACATGGAAGCCATGGAGGGAAGTGATGATATTATTTCTATGCAGTTGGTGGATTCTTGGGAGGAATGCAAGGTTACCATTAATGGTATAACCTTTGAAATCAATGAAGAGGTTATTTCCCAAGCCATGGGACTATCTATGGAGGGAAGGAAGTGGAAGAAGGTGTCTAAGAGAAGGGATGATACGAGTGTCAAAATATTTTTCAAAAAGACGGAGATTCTTGTTCGATCCCGTGGTGGGTTCAAACGGGTCAACTTGCTTGATCCCTGCAATGAGGTATGTTTGATTATTATGAAGTACCTTACATTATAATTTAGGTTTGGAACTTGTTACATCTATCACTTCCCTCTGTTAAACCATTTTTGGTACAATGAATAGATCTCCTTTCCTTTTTTTCTAATGCACTCATTGGAAGCATTTTTGGTTGATGTGAGGGAAAATAAAAGAAAAAAGTAGAACTTCTGCATTATCCACCAAGGCCTCATCCTACATCTTTACAATTTCCACCATGCTTTGTGCCCTCCCAAATTTGTTACTTTGCAGGAAATTATTACCCCCACTGCTAATGATCCTAATGAGACTATGGCTTCCCAGTCTCAACCTACCTTGTCCTTGAAAATGCCTACTCCCATGAAGAATAAGCCTAAGAACGCTCACCAAGATAAATTTGGTCTGGGGGAGAAGTTAAAATTAACATTTTCTCAGAGGAGGATGAGGATGACAATGACAGTAGGAGGAGGTCCCACAGGATTGCATCCAACACTCGGGTTAAATAGAAGGTGGTTAGGAAGAGATTTTTGAAGGTGGAAGATGAAGAGGGGGATTCAGAGGAGGAAGAAGGGAGGAGAAAAGGAATTAGCGAAGACAAAAAAAAAAGGGAAAAAAATAAAAACTAAGGAGGATAGCTTAGACAAAGGCAAAGGTAAAGAGTCCCCGACTAAGGAGGGAGGTGAGAAAATCTGGGAATCTTCCAAGATTTTGGCTAGTTTTAAATTGCCCACGGTTGATTTCTCCTAAAAGAATGTTTTGGGATAATAGATGATAGATTCATCGCTCACCGCTACCTCGCCTTTAGGTTAGCCATAGGTTAATGCAGCTAAGAAGGAAAGTGGGGGGAATAAGGATGAGGGCGCATAGGAATGCGGTGAGGAGGTTAAGGCCAACCTGAATAAAATGAAGGGGGATATTAAGCGGCTCCAAGACTTAATTCAGGATTTGGGATCCAAAATTGACCTTCAGGTGATGAAGGAGGAAATCAGGGAGATGGGTGAGAGCTTTAATAGAATTACAAATTTTGCAGTTAAATTTATGCATTTTGTGGATACGAATCTTCAGCTCCTTCACCTAGAGAATTTGAAGAATTAAGATAAGGAAAATAATGATGGGAAGCTCTTCTAGTTTCTTGCTGAGGACTGGCTAAAGTTGTTGCTAAATGGTGGGGGGAAAAACCCCAAGTGATTTTCCTTCTGTTCTTTTTGATATCTTTTATATCTTTCTACTTCTAGTAGATGGTCGGTATGGGCCTATTTTTTATGGTGTTTTTTAATCTATGATGGTTGTAAGACTATTTTCTGGTTTTTTGCTAATGGTAAGACTTTGATTAACTTTACCTATCAAAAAAAAAGACTTTGATTAACTTTAATGGTACTAATTTGTATAGGTTAGTTACCAATTTCATTGTGAAGTTGGAATTTGTCAGTGATCATAGGCTGGTTACCAATTTCATGGTGAAGTTGAGTCCTATGGTCACTAGTTTTGTTTTTTTTGTTTTTTTAAGTAGGGGATAGACTGAGGGTGTGTTGTTGTTGTTTTTTCGATGGTAGTCTAGCACTTCTTGTGCTGGATATGGTTTATGTGTTTGGGTCAGCCCCTAGTTCTGGCTTCTTTTTTAATCAAAAACTATCTCTTAGTACTTACATATTTATTTAAAAATAGTATAGTTTATAAATATGAAAATAGAAGAGTTAAAGGATTACAATTCCATAAAGACATTAATATGTATCATAAAAACTCTTCAAAGTAAAAAAATAACCCCATTACCAAGGAAATTAGAAGCTTATATTAATGTCAATTTCCAAGAAGATCAACTCAACTTTCCCTTCATTCTAGTAGTATTCTAAGAGAATATCACCTATATAGTCATACAATATACTACCTGAGTGCCTTAATATATAGGAAAATATAATATGGGGACCATAAATTATTTTCAATACAATGGACTCAAACCATAATCCAAGTAGTCAACATGCAAAAGAGGCCTCATGAAAGGATTCTAGGAGTTACATGAATTTATATTTCAAAAGGGAAAATTGAGTACCAAATTAAATAAATTAGAAGTCTCAAAACCTTTCTCACAAACTTGATCATCCAACATTGCTAATGGAACAAAATAGCACACTAGAGGATAAAGTAACCGTCATCTAAGTCCCAAGAAATTAACCAACTTTTTACACATCAAAATAAATGCTTCTCACACCGCTGATAATATCATAGATATTTATTACACATATTACAACATCATAAATTACCATAGATTCTCTTCTATTTTTTTTTCATGTTCAATGACACTTTATGATACCTCTTCCTATATTATTTCAACAACACATATATTCTAAGTCACCTAAATAATATCACTTAATTATAAACACCCTCAAATCTTATTTGGGCATCCAAGTTGTCACTCTCCATGATCCTTGGATACATATATAATTAAAAAAAGTATTCAATAATTATATTACAATAGTCTTTCCATGACCCTTATTTTCCCTTATCTTATTATATTTAATTTATAGAAATTATGTGTGTAATGTAGGGAAATGGGATCTAAACCTAGAATTCAAACTATGGATCAAACCCCATCCCATAATTACATTAGAGAACAACCAATAGGCCTAACTACAAACCCTCAAGAGAGTTGTGTTGGAAATTGGTGTTTTCATTGATGTTTACCCTCTTCCTTCCTGAATGTGTGAGCTTTCTAATATATATTTGTTAGAATAATTGAGAGGGGGGATGAATCAGTGGCCTCAAAAATTAATCCTTGAATCAACCCTTAAAACTTATTACCACATTTATAAGCCTCTAGTTATATTCAGTCCTATAAGATGAAAGCCTTCAAATACTTATATCAAATTACTACTTGTTGGAATTCTTTGTAAAACCTTCTACTGTATGTTTACCGATAAGTAGTCTTTCTATTTACCAAAATACAGTAAATAACTAGTGTATACCGATCAATCCAGATTTACTTATGTGAAATGCAAAAAAATAAAGTAATGAATCGTAGACACATTAACACATGGATTTTTAACATGGAAACCCTATTAAGGGAAAAACCACTGGGACCGGTAACCCAAATTTTCACTCTTCTAAAGTGAGCTCGGTGAAGAGTCAACCCTGTTAAAGGTTACAAACACACTGTTAGGTGTGACCTTGTTAGAGGATTTAAATGAATAGTTTGTCACTTAGTATCTGGCATCTAATACTACCATCCTTGATCAAACTCTCACTTGGTCTGTCAATAGGTATCGGGCATATCCAATGCTACTTTGTATGATCAAACTTTTTGATACTCCTTGGGATGTATCTCAATTAGAAAAGACTTTAAGTCTTGCTCGATTAAGAGACTTGATGCTTCAATGGTTAAATTAAAATAGTAAATTGATCTGTTCACATATACAACTACAATTGCAGATTTTAAGATCTATTATAAGTGCATTAACTTTATTATCAATGTTATCAATTCAATACCTTTGCTCCACACTGTTCTACTCTGTGATATTGTATCACTGTTCATCAGTGTCTACAGAATTTAGCTCTTTCCTCGGCTTGATTGATCAAGTCTAAATGAAGACTTTCTTCTCCTTCAGAATCTCTTCAGCATCTATTCTCTTGCCACTCCCCCTTATTCATATTGAATATGCTTGTCTCTTATATAGAGATGATTTCACCATTTCTTGGCTTTCTTGATCTTGGCATGATCCATAATTCTCGCCAATTAGATTTAAAGAAAAAATCTTGACTTATCTCATAGAGATCTTCTTTCCAACTGGACAAAGAAACTTTAAATCCTTTACTTATCTTCAGCTTTATCTTGTCGATTAAAACAATGATAAGTACCAGTTAATTCTATATTTATCTCTTAATAGCTAAGCATTTTTTCATTTCTGAACTCTTTGTTTTGTTGGTCAATACTTCAATTAGTCATCGGTGACAACTGACTGTTCTGTTGGTGTGACTTTAGTTGTCTTTGGGGTCTCCGTCTGTCTTACTATCCGTCGAGCAACACTATAATTATGTCTGTCAGGTTACACTGTGCTTTGCTCGTCGGGTAACACTGTGACTTTTCTCTCATTGGTTTATTCTGTCCATCAGTGTGCACTCTGTCGGTGTATACAGTCACTTTGTGAATACTTAACTTTTATGCATTACTAATAGCATATCCTTTGATTCATTGGTTCTTTGAAGTCTTTAGAAAAATTTACATGACCATACAGATTATATCAAGTTGACATTAATGAAAATACAATACATTAACTGATTTAATGCCTTGCATTAACTTTCTATGTCTTGGTGATCATCAACTTAACATCTTCAAACATTTAATCAGTTATAGTTCATCAATCTCTCCTTTTGGCATTGATGGAAACACACTACATTATCACACTATATTATCACTAATACAATATGAAGTATAACATTTGAAGTTCATCAAACTACCATTCTTATGTACTATAACTGATACAAATATATGATCCTCGGTAAGCTCACATAGCTTAGATTTGATTCTTGCAACTCTGTTTCTATCTTTAATCCCTTCACTAGATAGATGTAGAATATTTCTTCTTCTAATGTGATGTGTTCTCTTCTTGTGTCAAACTCTCTCCTTTTGATTGTTTTATTTTCTTTTGATGTATCTTGTCTCTTTTGTCAGCAATCTCTCCCTTTGTATGTACTCTCCCTTTCTGGTTACATCTCTCCCTTTGGATAATGTGATGGATATAATCTCTCCTTAATGTGATAATGGATATAATCTCTCCCTTTGATAGCAATGACAAACAAATATTTGATAGTAATCCCAAACAATCATTTCTATCCATAATATACTCCTTGAATTTCCCAATCCATCAGCAATATAACAAGTCTGGTGTTTGGAGTAGATAAATACCTTGATGTGTATAGATGTATCTTTGAATTCCATCTCTTTTCTTGAATCAACATGAATGATATTTTGATAATATGTAGGCTAATGCAGCCTTTTAGTCATCTTACTGACCAGTAGACAAGGGTCTGACCCCTAGTCTCTTTCTCAAGTACTCAAATGCATCCTTGGGAAGTGGCTTGGTGAAGATATCAGCTAATTGTTCCTTTGATTGCACATACTCAAGTATCACCTCCTTTGCTTGAACTTGTTCTCTCAA
The DNA here is from genome assembly GCA_018584345.1 of Thuja plicata. NCBI lineage: Eukaryota > Viridiplantae > Streptophyta > Pinopsida > Cupressales > Cupressaceae > Thuja > Thuja plicata. Next base: position 1,544,832 of record MU224113.1, read on the forward strand.
ATAATGATACTTGATAGCAATATACTTTGTCTTAGCATGCATGACTGGATTCTTGGAAATGTTGATTGCACTGGTATTATCACAATAGATAATTATTGGTTCAAGAATTTTCATATGCATATCTCCCAGTAAGTTTGATCCATGCAATATTTGAGAAGTTTGCAGCAGCAGCAACATACTCTACTTCTACAATAGACTGAGAGATGCATCCTTGCTTCTTGCTGATCCATGTGACAAGTCTGTCACCCATAAATAATGCTCCTCCAAATGTGCTCTTTCGGTCATCAATGTTTCAAGCCCAATCAGCGTTGGTAAAGACATTAAGTTCAAATTTTCCTTCTCCTCTATACAATAAGCCATAGTCCTCAGTATTCTTTAGATATCTTAGGATTCTTTTCACAGTAGTCATATGTGATTCCCTAGGATTAGCAAAAAATATTGCAACTACTCGTACTGCATGTGCAATATCTGGTCTAGTATGTACAACATACATGAGTTTTCCAATAATTTATCTGTACAAAGTCTGATTTACCTCAGGTGACTTGTCCTCCTTTGTCAGTTTACATCCAGTTGCCATTGATGTTCCAACTGGCTTGGAATATTCCATCTTGAATATTTTCAGCACTTCCTTGATGTATTTGGATTGTGTAATGAAAATGCCTTCATCTTGTTGCATGATCTGTAGACCGAGAAAGAACTTGATCTCTCCAAACATAGACATCTCAAACTCTTTGCTCATTTCATTTGTAAATGATCTGCATAGCATATCATTGCCTCCAAATATGATGTCATCAATAAATATTTCAGCAATCAAAATGTTAGCATCAGTATCTTCCTTCACATAAAGATTACTTTTTTCACTAGTTCATACAAATCCAATACTTATGAGATATGAATTAAGTCTTACATACTAGGCTCTGGGTGCTTGTTTTAATCCATACAAGGCTTTGTGTAGTCTACATACCATGTTCCTCTTGTCTGGATCAACAAACCCTTTTGGTTGCTCAATGTATACCTCTTCCTCAAGTATTCCATTTAGGAATGTGGACTTGACATCCATTTGGTATACCTTGAATCCTTTAAATGAAGCATAAGCAAGAAATATTCTCACTCCTTCTAGCCTAGAAATGGGTGCAAAGGTTTCTCCATAGTCAATCCCTTCTTCTTGTGCATATCCCTTGCATACTAGTTTTGCTTTGTTTCTGGTGACTTCTCCATTCTCATTCAGCTTATTTTTGAATATCCATTTTGTACCGATGAAATTCTTGTCATTTGGTCTCGATACAATTATCCATGTCTTATTTTTTCTCAATCTACTCAATTTCTTCATTCATAGCACTAATCCATTCTTTATTATCAAGTGCAGCATTGACAGATTTTCTCTCAAAATCACAAATTAGACATCTTATGTTTAGAGACTTACTTCTTGTTCTCATACCATCCTTGTTGTCTCCAATGATCTAGTTCTGTGGATGGTTTCTTCTGACTTATCTGGCAAGTATAGTTTCAATTCTTTGTCTATCATCTTGATCATCATTTTTTCCTTCATTCTGACCTCCATCGCTTGGTACATCATCTTGAGCAATATCCCATTTTTTAGTATTTGCAGCCTGATGCTCAGGTGCAATATTCTATTGCTCAGGAGCTATACATTGTTGTTCGGGTAGAGTGTCAGGTTCTTCATTATAAACAAACCTGTTGTAGTCCTCTACTTCTTTTGTGTTTTCCTTTTCATTCTTCTCTGCAAATTCATCTATCTCTACATTTGCACTTTCAACAATTTTGCTAGAGGCTTTATTGAGACATTTATAAGCCTTGCTCTTGGTGGAATACCCTAGAAATATACCTTCATCACTTTTGGAGTCAAGTTTTCCATTTCTATCATCTTTTAAGATATAACATTGACTACCAAAGATCTTGAAGTAACTTACATTGGGTGTCTAACCACACCATAGCTCATAAGGTATCTCCTTTGTATCTTTCTTCAATTGTACTATGTTCAATGTGTAAATAGCAGTACTAATAGCTTCCCTTTAGAAGATTTTGGTGATTCCCTTCTCTATCATCAATGTCCTTGCACAATCAACAATGGATCTGTTCCTTCTTTTAGCAATTCCATTTTGTTTTGGTGTTATCGGTGCAGAGACCTATCTTTTGATTCCATGCTCACTGCAAAAGTTAGTGAATTCACCATAAATAAATTCCCCTCCTCTATCTGATCTTAAGCATTTAAATTCCTTACCACTTTGTTTTTCTACCATTGCTTTGTACCATTTAAATGCTTCTGATTTATCTTTTAGAAACATAACTGTCATTTTTCTAGAGTAATCATCAACAAAGAGAATGAAATATCTATCACCATAGTAACTCTTTGTCCTCATGGGTCCACATAGATTAGTATGGACTAATTCTAGAATGGCATCAGATGTATGGGTTTTGCTTTTGAAACTAGACTTTGTCATCTTACCTTTTTGACAATTTTTGCACATGATATTGTCTGGCTTTGACATTCTCGGTAAGCCTCTTACATTTCTCTTTTTTCTTATTTTTATCATGTTGTCAAAATTTACATGACATAATATTTTATGCCACAACCATAAGTCTTCATTTCTAGCCATTAAGAAAGTGGTGTTAGTATCATTCAGATAGAATAAGTTACCTTTTGTCTGCTCACTGGTACCAATCAACCTTCTTGATTCATTGAAGATCTTTGCCTTCTTATTTTCAAATTCTACTCTGTGACCTAAATTATTCAGCTGAGAAACACTCAATATATTATAATTCAATCATTTCACCCAATAAGCATTTCCACATTTTATCAGTTTATTCAACATTATAGTTCCTTTACCTTCAACTAGACAAGGTGTATCATTACCCATTCTTACTAAACTACCATTATAGTATTCAAAAGTCTCAAAATTTTGTTTGTCACTGATCATATGGTGAGTGCAGCCACTATTTATGATCCAGACATCATTTTTACTAACTTTAGACATGAGTGCAGTTTCTACATACTTTTCTTCATCTTCATCTGAATCATCTTTTACTTCCGCAAACACCATCTCGATGTCTTCATCAGATTCGGTGTCAGTATCTTCATCTTTGCATGTAGCTAGGTAACTGGCCTTCTTTCCTTTGTCCTTGTAGTCTCAGGTATCTCTTCTTTCTTATTGACAATTGCTTTTGTAATCTCGGTTATCACCTCTGTCAAACTTATTTTCAAATGATCTGTTATTACTCCTATCATCTTTTATCCTATTAGGACATCTTGCAAAAAAATTTCCAATATCTTTACAATTAAAACAAACAAGTGGTAATTTACCTTTGTATTTACTTTTGCCTCTCTGCATTCTTCTAGCCATAAGTGCTTCAATTTCATCAAGATCTTCTTCTTCACTTTCACTTTCACTATCTTTTCTCATAGTGTGTTTATGACTTGATTTACTTATTCTCATAGAAGATTTGAATGCAGACTCTATGTTTGGTAAGACACTATTATCAAAGTTATTCATCTTAAATGAAATCAGTCTTCCAATCAAAATATCTAGAGTAACATTGTTATTTGCTACTGCTCTCATTTCTTGTATGGAAGATACTCTAATAGCATAAGTACCCAGTAAGGTTCTTATAATTTTACTTACCACTGTCTCTTCTTCTCGTACACCTCCAACTCCTTAGATAGCATTGACTACCTCTATGATTTTTGTGTTGTAATGTTTGATGTTATCACCTTCTTTCATTTTGAGATCATCAAACTTTCCTCTAAGGCTTTCTGCCTTGGTTCTCAGAACATTTTTATCACCACCATGTACAAGATTCAATTTATCCCACATCTACTTTGCAGTTGTGCATGCTTTGACATCTTCAAATTCAGCATTGAAGAGCGAGGAAGCAAGCTCTATTATCATGTAGTTGTGTTCATGCTTATCTCTCATTTGTTCAACTATGAGTGCTCCTGTGGGCAACACATATTCAGTACCTAAGTATTGAGTAACATCATTTCCAATACCTGATAAGTGGATTCTTATCCTGCTTTGTCATGAAGCAAATTTGTCTTTGTTCAACTTGGGCACATCTCGTTTATTCATCTTGTGATATTTAGCTTGAGTTGTTAAACTCCCTTTCTAATCACACAAGCTCTGATACCAATTGTTAGAATAACTGAGAGGAAGGGGGTGAATCAGTGGCCTCAAAAATTAATCCTTAAATCAACCCTTAAAACTTATTACCACATTTATAAGCCTCTAGTTATATCCAGTCCTATAAGATGAATGTCTTCAAATACTTATATCAAATTACTACTTGTCGGAATGCTTTGTAAAACCTTCTACTGTATGTTTACTGATAAGCAGTCTTTCTATTTACTGAAATATAGTAAATAACTAGTGTATACCGATCAATCCAGATTTACTTATGTGAAATGTAAAAGAATAAAGTAATGACTCATAGACACTTTAACACATGGATTTTTAATGTGGAAACTTTGTTAAGGGAAAAACCACTGGGACCGGTAACCCAAATTTTCACTCTTCTGAAGTGAGCTCAGTGAAGAGCCAACCCTGTTAAAGGTTACAAACACACTATTAGGTGTGACCTTGTTAGAGGATTTAAATGAATAGTTTGTCACTTAGTATATGGAATCTAATGCTACCATCCTTGATCAAACACTCACTTGGCCTGTCAATAGGTATCGGGCATATCCAATGCTACTTTGTATGATCAAAATTTTTGATACTCCTTGGGATGTATCTCAATTAGAAAAGACGTTTAAGTTCTTCTCAGTTAAGAGACTTGATGCTTCAATGGTTAAATTGAAATAGTAAATTGATCTGTTCACATATACAACAAGATTTACAGATTTTAAGATCTATTGTAAGTGCATTACCTTTCTGATCAATGTTATCAATTCAATACCTTTTATCCACACTGTTTTGCTCTGTGATTTTGTATCACTATTCATCAATGTCTACATAATTTATCTCTTTCCTCAGCTTGATTGATCAAGTCTAAATGAAGACTTTCTTCTCCTTCAAAATCTCTTCAGCATCTATTCTCTTGTCACTCCCCCTTATTCATATTGAATAATCTTGTCTCTTATATAGACATGATTTCACTGTTTCTTGGCTTTCTTGATCTTGGCGTGATCCACAATTCTTGCCAATTAGATTTAAAGAAAAACTCTTGATTTATCTTGTATAGATCTTCTTGCCAACTGGACAAAGAAGCTTTCAATCCTTTACTTATCTCTGGCTTTATCTTGTCGATTAAAATAATGATAAGTACCAGTTAAGTCTATATTTAGCTCTTGAAAGCTAAGCATTTTGTCATTTCTAAACTCTTTGTTCTATCAGTCAATTCTTCAGTTAGTCATCAGTGAAAACTGACTGTTCCATCGGTGTGACTTTAGTTGTCTTTAGGATCTCTGGCAGTCTTGCTATCCGTCGGGCAACACTGTAATTTTGTCCATCGGGTTACATTGTGCTTTGCTCGTTAGGTAACACTATGACTTTGCTCGTCGGTAATGTTGTGATTTTTCTTGTCGAGTAACACTGAATTTTCTCTTGTTGGTTTACTTTTTCTGTCGGTGTGCACTCCATCGGTGTATACATTCACTTTGTGAATACTTAACTTTTATGCATTACTGATAGCATAGCCTTTGATTCATTGGTTCTTTGAATTCGTTAACGGTATGTACATGACCATATAGATTATATCAAGTTGACATCAAAAAAAATTACAATACATTAACTAATTTAATGCCTTGCATTAACTTTCTATGTCTTGGTGATCATCAACTTAACATCTTCAAACATTTAATCAGTTATAGTTCATCAATATTGTGGTGTTCATTGTTGTGGTGTTAATTTTTGGTGACAACCCTCTATTAATGTTGTAGTTGTGATACTATGAGATGTGATGGAAAAAATTCCTCTATTGATGTGGTTTTGTATGCCTAAAGATATTATTGTAAAAATTATGTGATGTTTCTCTACTATTTGTATATTGTAGAAGGTAGAAGCTTGTATAGAGATCGAGTTGAGTGATAGTACAATAATCTTGAGGATTAAAAGCATGACATTATTGAGATGAGGATTATAAGCACACCATTTTTAAGATGAGGATTAGAATCATGATACTAGCATGGATGGAAATGTGATTGTGTATCTATCTTGTTATTCCTAATGAGAATTTGATGTGTTTTGGTCATTAAAGAGTGTGTAGGCAGAGAAAAGATTTGGTAGCTACCAGGAAGAATGCTCCACATTCATCTATATTTATTGGTATGGCCTTGTGATTTGGAACATAAAGTGTATATTATATGTATGTTATAATCCTATCATTTTAGGACCATGGTGTTTCTATTGATATCTTTGGTGTATGTTGTGTGTTGGCTATTTGGGTGTCTATCAAGACTGGTTTGAGAAACACTATGCATTTGTCCACATTTATGTTTGCAGTGTTCGAGATTAGATGGAATACTCATAAAAATTTTCCAATGTTTCATTTTGAATTTTTTGTAGACATGTATATTGCAAATATGTTTTTTGGTGATATGCTTCATGATTGTGTTTTCCTAGCTTACTAGTTATGAAGAATTTTGTGTTAGAATGGTTGTGGCAGCTTGATCTATAAGTAAATATGATATATGTTCTTGGAAATTATGTTGGATGTTCAAATAACATCTCTATATGATCTACATAGTAGAGATTGAGTTATTTGGTGTTATATTATAACTTGAGTTGGTTTACAGAGTTGTTTGTGGATATCTGGATGACAAGTTTTGTTCTCTTGTTTGTGTCATGATCTTGATTACATTGGATGATGTTTTGAGTTCATTTTTGGTCTCAGATTTTCATGTGGAGATCTACATTAAGTGGTTTCATGTTTAAAATGTGTTTTGGACCAACTAATTATTGTTATATGTTACATTGTTCCTAAATTTGGAGGATGTGTGCCAAGTGTGTGAGATGTTTGGGATCACATTTAATTATATGTTATGATGATCTGGGTCATCTCTATCTCTTATATAGGACAAATTTCACTGAATTTTTGTTTTGGTGGCCAAATTATTAGGATTACCCCTTGTCCCTTGTTCTATCCAACCCGATTAGTGTTTGGCATTGATCTTCATGATATAAATAGAAGATAAAATCAATTGAAATGTGTTTGGAATATGTGTGATAAATGGAATATGTGAGTTTCAGGAAGAACCAATGTGTGGTGGAAGTTGTGGAGATAAACTTATAGTGATTGTTTGAGATATCATGTAAAAATAACCTATATTCTAAGGAGCCTCCACATCCTGTGTTGAGACAATGAGTATCATCTTAAGGTCCTTTTGTATCATTTCCTAAAGAGGTGATTTTTTAGTTTGCAAGTAATTTATATCCTTCCCTAAAATAATGAGTCTTGGTAGTGAGTATGATAGTGAGCCTCTTGTAATTATTTTCATATATTGTGAGATATACTCACTGTGGTTTTTCCCTCATTAGGTTTTCCATGTAAATTTTATGTTCTCATGTGCATTGGTGTTTATTGACATATATTTTATTGTTGTTGATTAAATTTACATTATTTGGAATTAAAGAAAAAATATTAAGATTGTTATAGACTAATTCACCCCCCTCTTAGTTTCAAGGTGTGTTCAACAAGCTAGGAACAATGGGTTGATTTTTCTCTTTTATTTGTTTTTATTTGATTTGGATGTGATTGAAAAGTGACAATGTAAGAACTAGGAAAAAGGGGCACACAATTGACAATAATTGACATAAAATGACATGCAAATTAGAGAAACAACTATGATATATAGAGCTAGAAATAGGATTCAAAGAGGAAGTTATGTCTAAAATCTAAGCTCAAAATGCAAACTAATTTTCTATGCACCATAGTCCTTTAAGTGCTCCAAGTTCAAAATAGTAGTCAAGACTCAAGCTGGTCACAAGACTCTCCAAGAAGTCTTTGGATCAATTTCAAGAAAAATTACCAGGATTATGGTGCTAGGTACCAATGTCTTAGATGACTATGGCATTAGGATCCCTATTCCTTCTTACGAATTATGTCATATTTATTGTGTCTCTATCTTATATATGTTCTTTTACTCCAAAACTAGATCTAAAGCCTATTCCTAGACATGCACATGCACACATGCAGAGAAAATAGTATTTATGTTGTGTAGGGGCTTGCCTTAGTTAGTCCTTTGATTCAACCAACCCAACAACAATGATGAAATGAAAAATAAATCTCAAATCTAAAGTAAATTCTTGAATTGAGATGATTATACCCTTTATTGATGATGCAATTATATTAGGATAAGTCCTCCAAATGTTGGTGCAATAACATAATGAATCATCACAAAATCCATAGTAAAATCATAATTGAACATGCCTTGTTCCAGATTTTTGGTTCTTGGATTATATATTCCCTTGATAAAATCACTTTCTCGTGAGAGGAAACTTATATTTTTGATGTGTGAAATGAATTAGAAGAGGTTATTTGTATCGGATCCTCAAGGTTGTTTTGAATTAAGTCCAGGCTAAAACTTTCACATCCCAATTTCAAGGCTAGATTTGGGAATCTCAAGTCCTATACATTATCAAAACTTAATTTTAGCTCATAAAAAATGTGGTTGGGTGCTTCCAAGTTTTACACATATTCACACTAACTAAATTAGTCTAACCCTCTTTTGGCTCAAATTTTTTGGATGGAAAGGTAATCGGGCTTAGTTATTAGATCTAAAATACGCATGGATATTGACAAAATTGAAGTGGGGGCTTAATTGCAATGAATTTAACAATAGGATAGGACTTGTATAAGCCTAAGATGATATAAGATAAAGGGGACACTTAAAATAAAGATCCAAAGGAGAGTTTGTTGAGATTTAAATTAGGATAGGACTCTTATTCTTGATTTGAATACAAAAATGGTCTCAAAAGTTCTTAAATGAGAGGAAATACCAAATGGGTGATGTGAGGGTGTGAAACTAGACTCATTAATCAAAGGAGTATTATTAACAGTATTAAATTTATCCCCCACTTTAGTGGGAGTCTAACTTATTATCATACTCAGGGTAAAGTAGAAATCAAGAGATAGAGCATCTAAGAGAAATACAAGCTAGGGATAGTATGTCACTAAATTTGAGGGATGTGCAAGCCCCAAAGTATAGGTTCCAATTCAACTAGTTACAAACACCTTGACATCAAAATATCTCAAACACTAATATCACTCTAAACATGTTATTGCAAGAGAACAAGTGGACTTATAAAAATAACAAGTGTGTACACAAGTTAATGAGATAACAAGACATGAACTCTACTAGCCAACAAGATTATTATGTTGTGTGATTCATGTGTTGTAACAAAATAGTCACACTAGAAATCCATGTCATACTAGGTAATCAATGTCTATGAAGACACATTCAACAACTACTACAATAATCAACATCTTCATAGGTGTGGCTAACAAGGATTACACTAGCAAGAAACACTATACTAGATGAACAACAAAAAATATTGATAACCACACCTCAAGGGACGCTATGTAATACAACACCACCACTTTGAGGGCACATCAATGAATGACTAAGAGCAAGGAATGAGGGCTCATATGTCTCTTTCTTAAGATGTCAATATATCTCCATATTGATATTGTAAGGATGATAAATATTCACATCATGGATAACCACCTTCAACACCAACAATATATCCTCAATAAAATCTGCATGCATCCCAAGATGGGAAGAAAAATCCTTGTAAAAAATGTGTTTCTTTCAGCCAAGAAGAGATATCTTGCCAAAATTTAAAGGGATCATTTTCAAGGATATATGACTATAAAAAGGGGAGGAATATATATTTTCCTAAATTTATCTACCTCCAAGTGGAGATCTTTAACAAGGATTACATCCTAAACTAAGAATAGAAAAGGAGATCATGATACACACCTTGGCCAATTGCTAAGAAAAGGGGATTCTTGGTAAAGGATCACCTACTTTTAATTGAGAAGGGAGAAATCATTTATAATAGACATATGCTCTCAATAAAGGTTAATATCCTAATCAAGGATGAAACCTCCAAGAAAAGAGAAAATTCTCATGAAGAACAAATAATTATATGGAATAAAGATATCAATTTATAAAAGATATAACTCAACAAATGAAAATCAGGTCCTTAGGAAGGAGTGATTGAGAACTATTATTGTCTCCTAGCTTAGATATAATTAAAAATAATCTATTATGTTTCTAACCTGGTAATATTGCACATGAAATTGTATTTCCATATATGAGAATGAGCCCCCAATAGGTAAGCTACCAATGGAAGATATTGAGGAGCAACATAATAAGAAACAAATGTTATTTAAAAGGGTCATGACAAAGGTGTCACTCATTGTCACTTGTCATTTGAATGATACTAGAATCAATGAATATATGAATTTTACACTTAAAATAATTATATTCATTAGTTATTTAGCCACAAATTTGATGATACACACAAACAAAAAAAATTCTTGATTTTGATTGTGATTTTTTCTTTGATTTTTCAAAGGGAGAGTAATTAAGTTGGATTTAAACAAAATATTCTCTTGTTGTGATGAAAATTTAGGAAAATAATAAATAGATGTAATAGAAAATGGGGGAGGGGATGTCAACAAAGGAGAATGTTAGAAACCTAAACCTTGTTTAGAAAAATGTGTTGTATATTTCTCATGTTCCTTCATACTTTGTTGAAGATATCGTAAACCATGTCAATTGAATCCATGTTTAGAAAGAATTTTAAAACCAAATCCATAATGTTTTTTCAAATCTAAAGAAGGAGTTTGAGGGAGTGTTTAAATGTCAAAAGGATTGGTTGATGTTTATTATTAATTGGGTTGCATTCTAAAAAGAGACCTAATCATCATCAAGAGACGTGTTGGAATAAGAGGTTGGAATGTGTTTAGAATACTTTTAAACAAAAGACACACTAATATCCTTTGAGGTTTTAGGTTTGAAATTAGTAACTTTATATTATCTTATAAAGGATGGTGCAAAGTCTAAATTTTTGTCTAAGAGAACTTCTTTGGGTGAAATAGTAGCTCCATAAAGAGAGATGGTGTATCAATTTATGTTGACTAAGGAATGGAATAATGTAAAGAAGACTTTGATCCTAGATCAATTTGAAAGCAATTGTTTAAATATTTATCACATTTTATGATATACACCTTTTTTTATGAATGAACTTGAGGTCTATGAAGAGTAGAAGGGAACTCTTGAATAGAATGGGGGTCTACCTAGAATAATATTATATATGTGAGTATTGATCATGACATGTATAGGTGTGGGAAGGATTACCTTACCTACCTTAATAGGAAATATAATTATACCCAATGAATATTTACTAATATTATCAAAGACACAAATACATAGAGAATCATATTGAATAAGTTTGGAATGTACATTAATTATATGCAATTGATGAACTACAACTGATTGTATGTTTGAATTCAATTGGTTGATAATCAACGGAGTTACAGATGTGATGATAGACATTAATCAGTTAATGTATTGTCATTGATGTCAACTTATTTGAGTATCAATCATGGTAAAAAACATCTATTATGGATTGGAAATCTAGAATAAACAAAGTTTAAGCAGTTGGTAATTAAAAAGTTTTGTATACACTAAGTTAGAATAGTGGAAACCAAGCAAACATAGTGTATAAAAAGCACAATATTAATTGAGAAAGGTATCACCGACGCATCAGAGTATTAACCGAGTAAAACAAACCGAAGGCCAGCAAAGTGTTGAGCTAGAAATTGTTCATGAATTAGAGGTAATTGATAATGTTTGTTATGTTGATCAAACAGCTATGAAAATTCAATATGATAGGATGAAGGAGATTGAAACGTGTTTTTAACCCAACTGTCGAGGAAGGATGAAGGGGCAAAATCAACGATGGAGATCAAGCGGAAAAATATAAGGATGGAAATTAAATGAGTTATGATGTCTATATAAGAGACAATAGATTCATAATGAATCATACATGAAAAAGTGCACATGCATATTGTTGAAGAGATTAACTTCATGCTTGACTGATCAAACTGGTTGAAGACAAAACCGAGCAATTCTGCAGACAACACTGAGTGACAGAGAAAGAGTATTTACCAAGCCTAACAGAGTATGAAGAATCAGAGTGACTGAAGTGATTATTGATCAAAGGTATTATGTACTTAGCATAGATATGAAAATATGACAATAGAGTTGTATTTGAGTCAAATCATTACTCTATCAGTTTAACCATTGTTACAAAAAAATCTCTTAACCAAGTAGGACTTAATAGTCTTTATTATGACATTCAATGAATGCTAATTTATTTTTTGTTGACCCCATAGTGAATGATTGGTCAAGGGAGAACTGTTAGTGATAAATCATCTAACCAAGTCACACCTAACAGTGTGCATTGTAACCTTTAACAGGGTTGGCTCTATACCGAGCTCACTTCAGAAGAGTGAATTATTTTGGGTTACCGGTCCCAGGTGGTTTTCCCTTAACTGGGTTTCCACATTAAAATATGTGTTAATGTGTATGGATGTGTTGGATTGTTATTTTTATTTACATGTTACTTTATATGCATTGATCATTAATCACAGTATTGATTTACTGCTACTCGGTAGATAAGTTTGAAATTAAGTTAGAGATCACAGTTCATATTTCACTGAGTTGATTTACATGTTTGAAATTGTTGTTATATACATCTAGGAGTATTTGGGATTGTAGGATGTTGATTTACATGTTTGAAATTGTTGTTATATACATCTGGGAGTATTTGAGTCAGATCATTATATACATCTGGGAGTATTATGTACTTAGCATAGATCTGAAAATATGAAAATAGAGTTGTATTTCATTCAAATCATTACTCTATCAGTTTAACCATTGTTACAAAAAAAATCTTAACCAAGTAGGACTTAACAGTCTTTATTATGACATTCAATGAATGCTAATTTATTTCTTGTTGACCCCATAGTGAATGATTGGTCAAGGGAGAACTGTTAGTGATAAATCATCTAACCAGGTCACACCTAACAGTGTGCATTGTAACCTTTAACAGGGTTGGCTCTTTACCGAGCTCACTTCAGAAGAGTGAATTATTTTGGGTTACAGGTCCTAGGTGGTTTTCCCTTAACTAGGTTTCCACATTAAAAATATGTGTTAATGTGTATGGATGTTTTGGATTGTTATTTTTCTTTACACATTACTTTATATGCATTGATCATTAATCACGGTATTGATTTACTGCTACTTGGTAGATAAGTTTGAAATTAAGTTAGAGATCACAGTTCATATTTCACCGAGTTGATTTACATGTTTTAAATTGTTGTTATATACATCTAGGAGTATTTGCGATTGTAGGATGTTGATTTACATGTTTGAAATTGTTGTTATATACATCTGGGATTATTTGGGATTGTAGGATAATTGGAACTAACTGATTCACCCCCCCCCCCCCTCCTCTCAGTTATCTAACAATTGGTATNCCCCCCCCCCCCCCCTCCTCTCAGTTATCTAACAATTGGTATCAGAGCATACATTGCTTAGAAGGAAAGTTTTGAAGGACTTAAGCTAAATATCACAAGATGTATAAGAAAGATGTGCCTAAGTTGAATAAGGACAACTTCTCAACATAGAAGAGAAGAATGAGACTATATCTATCAGAGATTGGAAATGATGTCATGCAATACCTGGATAATGAGTTCACCTTACCTATTGGACCTTTGATTGTTGATCAGTTGAGAGAAATACATGAACACAATACTATGATGATAAAGCTTGCTTCTTCACTATCTGATGTTGAATTTGAGGATGTCAAGACATGTACAACTGCCAAGAAGATGTGGGACATGCTCACACTAGTTAATGGAGGAGATTTAAATGTGCAATTAGCTAAAGATGAAAGTCTCAGGGGAAAGTTTGATGACATGAGAATGAAAGAAGGAGAAAACATAATGCAGTATAGTAACCAAATAAAGGAGGTTTTGAATGCTATTCGTGGAGCAGGTGGAGTTATTGATGAAGATACTATTGTAAGTAAGATTCTCATAGCATTATTTCCTATTTATGCTATTAGAGTCTCTGCAATACATGAAATGAGAGCAGCACCTGGAAATAATATTGCAATTGATAGTCTAGTTGGTAGATTGATTTTATTTGAGCTGAACAATTTTGACAACAATGTTGTTCCTACTGTTGAGTCTACATTTACGTCGTCTCTAAAAATTAGTAAATCTGGTAACAAAAACATGATAAGAAATGATAGAGATAGTGATAGTGATGAGAGAGAACTTGATTAAATTGAAGCACTAATGGCTAGAAGATTGCATAAAGGTAAAGGAATATATAAAGGTAAATTACCTTTGGTATGCTTTAACTATAAATAAATTGGACACTTTGCTGCTAGATGCCCTAACAGGAAAAATGATGAATAAATAATGAAAGATCTAATGACAGAAAGGATGATTGAGAATACAAAAGAAACTGACAGTATGACAAAAGGGGTAACTGATATTACAAAGACAAAGGCAAGAAAAGCATGTTACCTTGTTGAAAATAAAGATGAAGACACCGACACCGACACTAATGCAAATATTGAGATAGTGTTTGTAGCTATGAAAGAAGATTCATAAGAATATGAAAGGTGTGTTGAAAAAACACTTATTTCTAAAGTTAGAAAGAACGATGTTGAAAGTAAAAGAGAACTAGAAGACTACAATAGATTTGTTTACAATGAAGATCCTAACACTTTTCCCAATCAACTGCCTAGCATTACCAAGCAACAGGATAATGTTACTGAGCATCAAGATGCACCAACCGAGAATCATGAAGATATTGCAACTGAAGATCATGATCATACACCAATTGGAGTACAAAATGAAGAAATAATTGAACCTGTACTTTCAAAATATGTAAGAAAACATAATCCACAAAATCATATTATTGGAGATAATAGAGTTGGCATGATGAAATGAAGTAAGTTGACTGATAACACAAGTTTGATTTATGAATTTGAGCCTAAAACTGTTAGAGATGCACTTGCAAACGATGATTGGATTAAGGCAATGAATGAAGAAATTGAGAAAATACAGAAGAACAAAACATGGACATTGGTATCGAGACTGAATGATAAGAATGTAATTGGCACCAAATGGATATTCATAAAAAAATTGAATGAGAATGGATATGTTACATGAAACAAGGCAAGACTAGAATGCAAAGGGTATGCACAAGAAGAAGGTATTGGCTATGGAGAAACTTTTGCACCCATTGCTAGAATTGAAGGATTTAGAATATTGTTTGCTTATGTTGCTTGCAAAGGATTTAAAGTTTATCAGATGGATGTTAAATCTACATTTTTGAATGGGATACTAGAAGAAGAGGTATACATTGAACAACTTAACGGTTTTGTTGATCCTAATCAGACAATCATGGTATGTAAGTTACACAAAGCCTTGTATGGACTGAAACAAGCACCGAGGGCACGGTATGAAAGACTACACTCCTATCTTAGCAGTATTGGATTTGTTAGAACAAGTGATAATAGCAATTTATACTTGAAAGGAGAAAGTGGTGATAAGATTCTAATTGCTGAATTTTTTTTTGATGATTGTTAGATTAGATGGTTCTCGTTGCACCAAAAGCTCAAACTCTTAATGTCTGATACAACCACTAGACTCATAGAATCCAAAGGAGGTTTTTAAACCCTTGTCACCAACCACTGCATGGCATGATCAAGACCAAGGGCGCACACCTTGCAACAATCCCACCCTCAGGACATGCATGCGCTTTGATCCTATGACCTAGGCTCTGATACCAATTGTTAGAATAACTAAGAGGGGGGTGAATCAGTTAGCTACCAATTATACTACAATCCAAAATTCTACCAAATATATATAACAACAATTTCAAACATATAAATCAACTTAGTAAAATGTATACTGTGATCTCAAACATTTAGTCATATACCGAGTAGCAGTAAATCAATACTGTGATTATCGATCAATGCAAAAAAACTAATGTGTAAAGAAAAATAACCATCCACAATAATCATACACATTAACAAATAGATTTTTAACATGGAAACCCTACAAAGGGAAAAGCCACCTGGGACCTGGGACCAGTAACCAAAAATATTTCACTCTTCTGAAGTGAGCTCGGTTAAGAGCCAACTCTGTTAAAGGTTACAATGCACACTGTTAAATGTGACCTGGTTAGAGGATTTAAAACTAACAGTTCTCTCTTGACAAATCATTCACTATGGGGTCAACAAGAAAACACTCAACATTCATTAGAATGTCATTATAAAGACTTTCGCATCCTACTCGGTTAAGAGATTTATCTGTAATAATGGTTAAACTAATACAGTAATGATCTGATTCAAATACAACTATGTTTGCAAATTTTCAGATCTATGCTAAGTACATAATACCTCTAATCAATTTGTTCACTTTAGTTCACCTGATTCTTCATATTGTGTTCTGCTCGGTTAATACTCTTTCTTCTGTCACTCGGTGTTGTCTGCAGAAAATGCTCGGTTCTTTCTTTTAACCAGTTTGATCAGTCGTACATGAAATTTGCATGTGTGCACATCATAGCATCATGTCTTCATAATTAATCTGTCTCTTATATATGTATGCACCCTAAAATGGTTGCCTAGACTTTGGGCCTCATTTATTATTTTATCAATATATCAAATTTCTTGAATCGATGCTTTGTAATATTTTCAATTCAAATCAATTTCCTTGATCAAATTGTAATTAATTCAATTATTCAATTATTTCAATATTTCCTAAGGTTTGATCATTTTTATCTAATTAAAAGATTTAATTTTCTTTTTAGTTAAATAAAATTTATCTTATTTAATTAAAAGATTTAATCTCCCTTTTAATTGAATAAAATTTATCTTATTCAATTAAAGTAAATTTCTCCCTTTTAATTAAATAAAATTCCTCTTATTTAATTAAATTCAATTTCCCCCATTTAATTAAATAAAATTCTTCTAATTTATTTAATTGAAAGAAAACCCCTCTTTTAATTAAATAAATAAAAATCCCCACTTAAAGCACTTTATTTGTTGAAAAAGGCAGAAAATTAAATTAAATAAAATAAAAATCCCTTTTTCATCACATCTTCCTAAGTGGTGGGTTTTTGCCTCTTAATCTCAACCATTGATCAATTCTTTTTGCCTCTTAATCTCAATCGTTCACTTTTCTTTATAAGGAGCCCTCTCCTTCTCATTAAAAGAGATATAATTTTTAGTATTGTTATCTACGGGTTTGGAGAGCAATTTTGGAGGAAGATTTGAGCACTTGGGCTTGGATATTGCAACTTCTCTCTTGTCTTCTTCTTCTTGCATCCATGGCTATTCATGTAGATTAGATTCATGTTTATTTTCATAGATTAAACTTGCATTTGTACTTCTTTTCATAGATTAATCATGCATTGTTATCATTTAGATTAATTTATTTTCATGCATTGTTATCATATAGGATAGATCTCATTTTCATGCATTGAATCTCTCATTTCATGGTGTACTTGCATAGCCACTAACTAGGTCAATCTGAGGGCCTCCATTTCAAACCTTTTCACTCCATGACTAGAGAGCTATGGATCGATATTTGAGGCCTCATTCTTGAGCAACCTTGGATGGAATGATTCGTAGAAGTGTGACACATTTTCAACACACATTTTTGGCACCCACCATGGGGCAGAAGATTCATTTTCTGTCTCTTTAGCTATTTTTCATCAATTTATTTTCGGATCCAAAATTTTTGTCTTTTTCGTACTTGTTGTTTTTCTCTGCAAAGAAAGTTCGCGTGAGCTTTTGAAGGTCCTAGCATGAGATTTTGCTAGATCTGGTGTTTTCTCACGTGATTCAGTGTACTTATTCATGTGGTGTGGTGTACTTCCTCATGTGAGATTCGGCATCAGGTCGTGATTTGACTGGTTTTCTATTTCTGTATTTTTTTACTGCCTATGCATTTTGTCACGCGGTTGTGCATCTCCTTGCACGAGATTTCTATTTCCTCACGCGGTACTTTATACTTTCTCACATGGGTCTGTGTGTTTATTCACATAAGATTTCACACCAAAGAGCTTTTTTTTAGTTTATATTGATATATCTCTGATTTTTCATGCTAACCACTAATGATTACTATTTCTAGTGGTTTGTGATTTGTGATTTGTTGTTGTTGTTGTTGATTTGGACTTGCTTGGATAAACAACAAATGATTTGCGTTGTATTGGATTTGAGGTATTTTGTTGCTCTCTATAACATTTGGATTTTAGAAATAAAATGAACATCTCATGTGTTTAGCTTGAGTGTTTCTTGCTTTCATAGATCACATTTCCAATTGGTGCTCTAAAAA
>MU224113.1:1604641-1622972 GCA_018584345.1 Thuja plicata
TACATATATATATACATATATACATATATATATATACATATATACATATATATATATACATATATATATATATATATATGCATATATATACATATATATATATATATGCATATATATACATATATATATATACATATATATATACACATATATGCATATATACATACACACACACACATATATGCATATATATACACATACATATATGCATATATACATATATATATATACACACATATATGCACATTATACACATATATATATGCACATATATGCATATATATATGCACATATATGCATATGTATACATATATATATATATATGCTTTTATATACACATATATGCATATATACACATATACATGCATATATACACATTATACACATATATATGCACATATATGCATATATATGCACATACATGCATATACATGCATATATACACATATACATGCATATATATACATATACATGCTTATATATACAAATTTACAAACAATATATATATATAAAAACATTATAATGCATATATACAAACAATATATATTATAAAACAATAAAATATGCAAATTAAAAATGTGAAAAACCTGAATAAAGACGTTCAAAAAAATGGAAGCCCACTCTTCTGTCGCTTTCAACCCAACCGAAACAGTGAAAATGACTGTTTCAGTGGGTTTTTTATTCCGCCAAAAAAAAACCTACTTACTTTCGATCGAAAGTAAGTAAGTACTTTCGATCGAAAGTACTTGCTTACTTTCGATCGAAAGTAAGTAGGTACTTTCGATCGGAAGTAACTACCAATCAAAAGTAGCCATTTTAGGTACTTTCGATCAGAAATAACTCACTTTCGATCGAAAGTGTTTCATCGTTCCAATCAAAAGTATGATGAATTTTTTAGTGGGCCACGCTTTTTGGGGCGAATTCCTTCCTCCCAAAAAGTGTAACCCACTATTGTGGTATTACCCAATAACTTCCAATTTTCCATTTACTTCTATGATCACTCAGTTGGCCTCATGACTCATAAGAACTATTTGATTGGTGATTTCAATGTGATGTTCACTAAGTCTCTGTATCTTAGATCCTTTCTCTTGCAACTTTTTAGTAATCTTCCTCCTGTCATAAATAGCTAAAGTTCTTTCTTGTTCATCTTGTCTTGTATTATTCATAACATCAATCATTTTTACCATTTGTGTCTCTTGACTGATCTGAAGTACTTTCACTTGTTCAGTTAGATGTTGATTGATTTCATTTAGATTTATAATGCTTCCTTTAGATGTGTCAGATGTATTACCAGATCCAGATCTAGATGAATCAAATAAATCAGGTATCTCTTCTTCATGATAGTCAGTTTCATTGTAGCGATATGCCATGACTTTTCTTTCAACCAATAACTCTTTCATCTTGTTTCTTTCTTCTTTGTATTGCTCAAAGAAAATCTATGTCTGCAACTTCTGATTCTCAATATTTTTATCAAGCTTGTACCTTTTCATTGTATGCTCTTTTCTCTCAAGTGATTTAAACTTTTCCAAATAAGAGATCTAGCTTTAATACCAATTGTTGGAATAATGGAAGGGTGTGTACTGAGAGGGGAGGGTTGAATCGGCACCCTTAAAAACTTTTACCAATTAACCTTAGTACTCATAACTTGTATAATCGACCATTGTTGTTGTCTTACTTCGTGCATGTAATATCATAGCATAAATGTAAATGCATGTAAATAAACATAGAAACATTCATGAAACTCATATACCCATGACACAAGTATTTGGTAACGTAGAAACCCTTGTTAGAAGGTAAAAACTATGGTGGGGATGAAACCCACAAAGCTTCACTATCTGCAGAATGGAAGGTGTCTGTTAGGGCTACAAATTGTGATCACTTCTGATGATCTTACCCTATTAGGAGTAACATGTTAGACTTGTTAAGTCTACTCGGTTAAGATATTTTAGCAACACAATGTATGTGTGCACTCGGTTAAGAGATTTACAATAAGACTGTTAAGTCCACCTTCTTGAAGGATTTTTCTATTTTCTATAATTGTTAGAGAGTAGACAAAAATATATATGACCTGATAGCTTACAATATTGAATTTCTAATTACAGATCCGTTAAGTTCACAAAAGTGTATATCACCTATTGTGATGGATAATACCTCTATTCTACTTGGTAGTCTTGAATCTAGTTCTTCATAACTGAATTCTTCTTTATCTGTTCTTCTGCATGAAAACCTCTATCTGATCCATAGATGTTCTTGTGCGGCTACAATCATCATGTTTTTGATTGATTATACATCTATATATATATAATGTATTGACCTAATTAGGTTACACACTTTTCTTGAATAACTCTAAGATCAAAGGTTTATAACTTGACCTTGATCTCGTAGTTTGCGTGAATACAATCAGTTAAAATAATTAAATCCATAATTTGCACTTTTCTTGATCCTCAAGAAATAGTTGTCCATCTAAGAAAAAATATATTTTAAAGACTAAAGTGCTTTAGCTGATGTGTAGTTCAGATCCGCTTTTCTCAGTGTTAAAATTGTCTCTCAGTTAGACTGGTGCTTGGTGATGTCTCTGCTTGGTTGTGTCTCTGTAGACTGGTGCTTAGTTATATCTCTATTTGGTTATGTCTCTGCTCAATTGATATACTTTCTCAGTGTACTAAGCATTTTGATGACCACTGTGTTCGGTGAACACTGTGCTCGGTGATCATTGTCACTCGATGAATGCTGACACTCAGTGAAATGTTGACACTCGGTGAATTGTGACCGACCAAAATTGCCTGCTTGAATACTAATGACAACATCTAATCCTTTAAGGACTATCGACTCCATTTTCATAGAAAGCAACATAGTCAGAGGGTGTCAAATTGAGAAAATCTGATGTTCCCCCACTAGGACCACTGGGAGATAATATTGGCAGTCATTCATGATTGTCCTTGAGCATTGTCTCCATTTTTTATGATGATATATTGATATTACTGTGATATAGCACCATTTTGATCGATTTATAGTATGTTTCTCATGGACAGTATTGATATATGATGACATTCTCTTGTTATGATTTATTTGCATCTTTGTCACTGATTTTTTATGCCTTATGAGATGATTATGATTATGCTTTGAGCACTTTTTTTTATGTCCTTATGCTATGGATGCATATGTATGGATGCATTTATTTTTGTATGTTTTTTATACATATATGTGATGTTAGATTAATGCACTAGATGCATATGTAAATGATTTAATGATAGTTAATGAAATGCAGTTGATATGATTATACAAATGATGATTTTTATTTCAGTTATTAAAATACTCAATCATAAGAGAAATGATATCATCTTGAATGTTTGAAGTTTTATTTTCCCTCTTTAAAATGATGTTATTATAACCTTTCACAACACCATTTCCTAGAATGCCATGCAACTCTAGAATGCAATGCAACTTCCATCCTTGTCTTTATTGTGTGCTTAGATTCATCATTGAGATTTATCGAACCCATGTTGATGCAACTAAGACTGATACTCAAGTGATCATGTTAGTATGAATATCACTTTTCTCAGATGCAAGTACGTATAATAATCACTAGTTCTTAGGCGACCATGATAATATGAATACTACTTGTGTTAGATGTTTGACTTAGCACAACCACCATAAATGATTGCTTTATCTTGGTGATATAAATACTAACGAGTTAAGTTTTGATATTGCATTTTGACACAAGCATCAAGATATGACAGATCATGATGTCCTGAGCATCAATTGCGTTAACAAACAAACAACAAACAAAGAAAATATCATATTCCTTCCTTGATCTTCTAGTACAATGACTCATGGAATTTCTTCAGAGATATGATAATCATCAATTGATAATATAAAAAAAATTTCTAGCATAGGTGTTTTCTTTGGTCTCATAATCAGAGCCTTTCATGTAGCTTTAATCTTGTCATCATAGACCCTGTCAATGACCAATGTAGATCACAAGAAGAAATCAAACAAAATAGCATGCCCCTATCCTTGCATTTCTAGCATTAGAGCATCATTGAAGCACTTGGGATATATTATAAGCAAAAAATTGATAATGAACAAGCAGTCATTCAAAGAAAAATATCCTGACTTGTTCCTTGTTTCTCTAGTACGGATTCATCATACAGTTACTCATAAGTCAGAAATCTTGCAAGCATAGCACATGACTGGTCATTTATGTACTTTTGTTGATTGATAGATTCAATGTGATCACCTGATGACAAGATGAGTGTTTAAGAAACACTATTTTCTTTGTTGATGTGAAATGTGATTTGATCAGTGGTATTGAAAAATACCTTTTCTTGGTTGGTGGTATTTAATAAATACCTTTGTTTGATTGATTGGTATTGATAAATATCTTTGATTATGATGAGTTGCCTTGATGAAAAATGAATTGTCCATTTTCAAGAAAGATAAGATTGGATTCCAAGCCATGGTGATTTGGGGAATGATTTAGCGAACAACTAGGGATACGATTTTTTTTTTGCAAGTCAAGAGGTCCTGAAGTGCATGCTGAAGAGATGTTCGAGCATTGATAGACATAGCAGGAAGATGAAAAATTGTGTATGTTTACCAGGTTTTCACCACTCGTAGGATTTTTATTTTTGCTACCAAGGTGCCTATTTACTAGGTTTTCACCAAGGCACGATTTTTTTGTTTTTCAATTTTTTTGTTCTTTTCTCTTTTTATCTCTTTTTTTTTTTTTTTTTGCATTTTCAGATTTTTTGATATTATCCAAGTGCCTGTTTGCCAGGTTTTCACCAAGACAATCATTTTTTTAGCTTCTTTTTCTAATTTTTAGGATTTTTTTAGGACTTTTCCCACTATTTTTGAGTTTTTCATAATCTTTTCCACTACTCAACAACTACTTACAAAAATATAGGCATAGAATTGCTTCAGATGATTGGTATTGATTGGATCAGGAAGTGTGTCTCTTTTTGTGGTAGCTAACTGATAAGCCCTAGATCCAAATAATGTTGTCATTTTTTTACCCTAACCAATTAGGCTCAAACTTTCCCTTCTTTTCTCTGTGTTGTTTATTTTTAGGATTTTCTCGTAGCACTAGATCTCCTACTTGAAACTCACGAGGTTTGACCTTCTTATTGTAACATTTTTCTATTCTCCGCTGACATCCTTGCAGATGTTCAAAACAATATTGATGTCTTTCAGCTATTAATTCTAGTTGTTGTAACCATGAGACCTTGTAGTCATAATTTGCGATCAATCCTTGTAAAGATACTCTTAAGGATGGAATTTCTACCTCAATTGGAAGAACTGCTTCAGCCCCATAAACCAAAGAATAGGGTAGAGCTCCATTTGGTGCTCTAATAATTGTTCAATAGGCCCACAAAGCTAGATTGATTTGAACATGCCAATCTCTACCAGAATCATTGATCATCCGTATTAGAATCTTGAGGATGTTCTTATTGTTTGCCTCTTCCTGTCTATTTCCCTAAGGATAATAGATGGAGGAGAAATATTGAGTGATTTGAAACTCGTTACAAAGTTCTGTCACATTCTTGTTTTTGAATTGTTTCCCATTGTCTATCATAATTGATGAGGGAAGAGTGTATCAGCAAATGATAGTTAAGGATAAATAGTGAGATTTGTTTTCCTATTGTCATGATTAAGGTATAGATTCAACCCATTTTGTAAAGTATTCAGTTGTTGTGATAATGAACTTGTGTCCATTGGAGGATGATGGGTAAATCTAACCAATTAGATCAAAGGCCTATTGTTGAAAAGGCCAGTGTGTAACAAAGGGTAATAACTCTCTTGCTAGTGTATGTATAAGATTTCCATGTATTTGAAACTTCTTGCAATGTTTTGTGAACTAAATGACATATTTCTCCTTTGTAGGCCAATAGTATCCAATACGCAAGACTTTCTTAGCCAAAGTAAGACCATTTGAATGTGATCCACAAATACCTTCATGGAGTTTATGTAAAGTATTATTTGATTCTTCAAGATCTAATCAAAACCTTATCGATGCAAATCATCCGCTATGTTCACATGTTTGGAAGCTTGGTGAATAATGTTGTGTTTTTTATTTTATTTTTGAATATAGCCTCAGGTAAAGCATTGGTTTCAAGGTAGTCACAGATAGGTCCATAACAAGGGGAATCACAACCCACAAGTTGGCATACTATCTTGGAGTCAAGACAGCCATATGAATGATAAGGTAACTCACCCACTAGGAATACATATTGCACCTAGTTATCTAAAAATTGTAAAAGAGACATGAGATTAGCCATTGCATCAGCTGCTTGATTATGTAATCTAGGAATCTGTTCAAATTTTATGCCAATGAAATACTACTTCAAGTCATACACCATGTTTTTGTATGGCACGAGCATATCATCTTTAGTATGATATTTATTATTGATTTGGTTTATGATAAGCTGGGAATCACCATAGACATGTAGTTTCGTAATTTTCCATTCTAATGCCATCTTTAATCCATATACCAAGGCTTCATATTCTGCAATATTGTTAGTAAATAGGAATAAAATCTTGTATGCCTTAGGTATTGTGTATCCTTGAGGTGATATGAATACTATACCTACTTTAGATCCATGTTGTGTGAATGACCCATCAAAATACATCTTTTGGGTGTGCTTTGTGATCATTAAGATTGATTCATCTGGAAAATCAATTGTTAAAGGAGTATCTCCTGATAATGGTGCATCTTCCAATTGATCTGCAATGAATTTCCCTTTGATGGATTTCCTTTCAACATATTCGATATCAAATTCATTGAGTATCATCACCCACTTAGACAATCTACTTGTTAAGGTTTCTTTGTTTAAGAGATATTTCAGAGGATCAATCTTGGCCACCAACTTGATTGAATGTGCCATCATATAATGTCAGAATTTATGAGATGAAAACACCACTACTAGACAATATTTTTCAATATCTTTATATTTAAGTTCGTATTGCACATAATAGATTACTCATTCTTTCCTATTTTCATCTTGTTGTGCCAATAGTGCCCCCAGTGAGGTATTAGTTGCTGACACAAATAATAGCAATGGTTTTCCCTTTATTAGAGCCATAAAGATAGGTGGATTTACCAATATTATTTTAGTTGATTGAATGATGTCTCTCATGCATCATCCCATTTATGTTTGATACCTTTGTGCATAAGATTGGTGAATAGTTGTGCTTTATCATCCAATTGAGCAATGAGTCTACGGATTGACTGCAGTTTACCTTGCAATTATCACACCTGACTAATATTTTTAGGTGGAAACATTTCAATGATGGTTTTTACCTTTTTTGGATTGTCCTCAATTCCTTTAGCCGATACAATATACCCTAGCAGCTTTCTCGAGGTAACCCCAAATGCACACTTTTTCAGGTTTAACCTAAGTTTGAATTGCTCCATCCTATCTAAGATTTTAGCTAAATCTTGTAGATGATGTTTTCGGTGAAGAGATTTCCATAAAGTGTTGTCAACATAATCCTCCATGTTCTTATGCAACATATCATGGAAAATTGTTGTCATTGCTCGTTGATATGTTGCTCCTACATTTTTTAGTCCAAAGGGCATGACGTTCCAGAAAAATGTACCCCATGGACAAGTAAAAGTTGTTTTTATCTTGATCTTATGGAGCAATCTTTATCTAATTATATCCATAAAATCCATCAATTAGTGACAATATCTCATACCCTATTGTGAGATCTACAATGACATCTATGCTTGGTAAAGGAAAATCATCCTTTGGGCATGCTTTATTAACATCCTAAAAATCAGTGCAACAATGGATAGACTTGTCTAGCTTAAATACATGAACATTATTAGATATCCATTCTGCATAGGCAATAGCTCTTATAAATCCCACTTTTAACAATTTTTCTAGTTCTGCCTTCACCAATAGAGCAATATGTGGGTGCATCTTCCTTCATTTTTTCTTGACAGGATTTACTCCAAGAGCCATAGATAAATGTTGCATGATTAAATCAGGATCAAGTCCTGGCATGACAAAATAAGACCATGCAAAGTTTATTTTCTTTCCCTTTAAAAACTATGTGAATTCTTATTTCTCCTCATCAAATAAAGATTGATCAATATGTATGATTTGCAATTTCTCCTTTGTACCAAGATTGATTGGTTGAGTGGGTTCAATGAGCACTAGAGACTGTTCCTGAGAGTGATCCAAGAGAATATCAAGTTTCCCATCCTCTAGCGCCTCAACAAGGTTTTCACTATTGGATACGTCCTTTATTTTTCCTTATTTATAATCTGAGAGTACCATAGAATGGTTTTCACCCTCAAATCTTTGATTGATTTAATTTTTGCTTTTGCGACTGGAAAACTTGATATCCTTTGTAGTGTTATAATTCCTTGTGGAAGATATTACAGGTTCTATCACATTGATATAACAAGCTATAGCATGGTCGTCATGAAACACATGTATATCCATGGGTGCATACAAGGTCCAGTCAATTAGGTCGGGATAAAAAAAATTGGAGGGCATCCTTTGGGTTAGTTTCACTTGTTTCAAGGGTCGGGATTGAATTGTGATCATAGTGTTCAAATGTATCAATGAGGTATATAACAGTTCCTTCCTGAAGATTGTCTAGATCAAAAAGCTCCTCATTATTCTCACTCGAGTTGTCATCAATGTTATGTGAACTAAATTCAAATGGTTGTATACCTTAGATTTGTCCCTCTTCACATCTTTTTCTATTGTTGAGATATGTGTTTGTTAAGTTTCGTTGAAGATCTTCAGGTCCTATCAAGACTCCTGTGTCTAGATCAATTATGTTAGGCATCTCAATATCTTGTGAATCTGTAGCCATGTTTGGACAATTGGAAGCATTGGAACTTTCTCCTCTCTCAAGTTGAGGTATATATTGATGAATCACATCTATCTCTATATCCATCGTGGCTTCAGATAATGAGTCCCATTCATATTCATTAGAATTTGTATCAGTGAAATATTGAAGATCTCGAACATGAGTGATTGTTACCATTTTCCCCCAATTGGGATGATGGTTTTCTTGTCCATTGACTTCTTCATTGGAGTCATTTTCCTAAGGCTCATTTGGATTATCTTCAAGTGCTTGATTCTCTAGCATTAATATGTGTGTTTCTTCATCCCTTTTTGTTTCTTGATCTATCAAAAATGAAGAAATGTAGTGTTCACCTTGGTAATGAGGATTTTCATCATTGATATGCAATAATTGTTCATATGATTGATGTATGAATTCAATTATTCTTCATATTCTTCTTGTTCCTCATAAAAAATTGGTCAATCTCAAATGAGGGGTATCTGCATTTCTTCTCTATACCCTATGCTTTTTTTGTCCTTTGGATCTCTAAATTGTGTGAGAATTGGTTCAACAAAACCCTCCTTATTGTTTCCTAGGGGTCCTTGCTCCTTATACCCCATTCTTTGCATTATGTGTAGACCATGTCCATATTTTTGAGTTACAATTTGGACATGTTTAATGTCTTGATGAGATTCATATTTTTCTTTGTATAGCCATTTTAACACTTCATTGTCCTTGTTTTCTTCTGCCATGGATTTGTCTTTCACAAAAGTTTTGTTGTACATTGTTTGTGGTTTAGGTTTTAATGCCATTGTGGATGATGAAGGTCTCCCTTGTGATCTTGGTGATAGAGGTAATGTTTTTATAGAGAGTATTTGATCAATATTGTATTCCCCAATCCCATTATCATGCAATTTTAATTTCTTTTCAAAGTATCTTAGCATTGTTGTGGTTGAACTTTCTGGGGATTGTTCTTTTGTAGCTTCTTTGTTATGTGGAACCATTATTTCATTTGATTGATGAACATTATTACAAGATTGGAAATAACTCATGTCAGTTGGAATGGTGATCTACTCTCCATTATATACAAATTTTAAGCATTGATGAAAATTAGAACGGACATCTTGCATTTCATATATCCATGAGGGTTTTCCTAGAAGAATGTTGTAGGATAGATTAAGATCTAACACCTGGAACACCACATTTCTTTCCACGGGTCCCACTTTGATTGGCAACATTACCATCCCTTTAGATGATCTTTCTTCATCGTCATATGCTTTTATGGTTATCCTCTTCTTAGGATCAATATCTTCATCTAAGAATCCTAATGATTTGATCAAACCTAAAGTGCAAATATTTAGGCCCGCTACTTCATCTATCAAAACTTGTTTTACTCAATGTTTGTGAATTAGCACTTCTATATGCACTAGCATGTTATGAGGGTGACTCGAGGCATTTCCATCTTCTTCAAAAAAGGATAAATGGTGAGGTGTGATCGAGTATCCAACCATGGCTTGGAATTTATCTATGTCCAAATTGTTAGGAACATTTATTTCGACCATGGATTTTTCCAAATTCTCTTTATGTGATGGATAAATTTTGAGCAATTCAAGAATAGAGATTTGTGCAGGAGTTTTCTGTAATTGATCAACCAAACTATAGTTAGATGAGAGTGATGATGGATTTTGTTTGGTTGATGTGGGTTTTGATGATGTAGGCATTTTTTAAGAATCTCCTTTTAGTACCACTTTGGATTGCCCTCTTGTTACTGCATAAGTAGATTAAGCTTTTTATTTATCTTTGATGATTATCACATTGATTCTCCAATCTAAATCCTCTAACATGTTGATGGTATTATCATGAGAGTATGTATGATTCACCTCACTGTCTTTCACATTGGATGATTCTCCCTTCTCATAGTTAGGCAAAGGTGTTTTGAAAGTTGTATGATCTTCATTTTTTGTGACCATTCACCGTAATGACTTCACTTTCAATCAAGTCTTGTAATAAGTGTTTTAGTTTCATGCATTCATTTTTTCTATGCCCTTGGTTTCGATGGTACTCACAATAATGTGCATCATTCCACCATTTCAGCTTAACTGGTGGTTTGTAAGGTCTTGATTCTGGTAGTGTGATAACCTTGTGAGAGATAAGCTTTCTCAATGTTGATTCCAAAGATTCTCCGAGAGGTGTAAATATTCATTTAGTACCATTAGTAAAAGTTGGATTTTGTTTACTATTTCTTGATTGATTCTCACATTAGACACCATATTAAGATTCTTAGGAGGAGGAGTAGTAGACAGATTAAATGTCGGTTGTTTGGGTTTTACATTTTGAGCATCTACTACTCCATCATTGACAACATTCTGATTCTTGTTCCAATACTTTGTTTTGCCTTGGCTTCCATTGTTATTTGTATTGAAAGAACCTTTGGTTTCCTTATAGAGTTTGAGTTCTCCTTTCCTTACCAATGTATCTTCGATTTTAATTCCCATTTCAATCATTTTTTCAAATTTTGGAATGCCATGTAATTATATGTAATGATTCATTTATGTAACCAAGTTATTCACAAAAATGTCCATCTTTTCTATTTCTGGAATCAATCAAGGATATCGTGAAAACATTCTTTTCCACCTTTCTAAGAAAGATATGAAAGGTTCACCAATACACTATTTTGTATTGCATAAGTCAATCATCATGATAGGATGTTGAATATTGTATGAGTAATGTTGCATGAATCGCTCTTTGAGTTCTTCAAAGGTTTTTATTCCATGAGGTAATTTGGAGAACCACTCTACTACTTGTCCACTTAGGCTATGAGGAAACAATCTCATGAGATATGTCTGCTCATGAATAAAATCCATGCTAAGAGTATAAAACTCTCATATATGATCTTGAGGATCTGAGACTCCTATATATTGTTAAGATTAGGTAATACTAAGAGGGGGATGAATCAGTATTACATCACTTTTTAAAACTTTTCAACCAATTAAACATTAACCACATGCTTGTAGAAATGAAAAGAACATAAGCAAATAACATAGTACTCATAACACCATAATTTGTTTTCGAGGAACAACTGGCCAAGGAAAAAACCCGGTGGGGATGGTACCCACAAGCATGCACTAAAGTATAGTGTCCCTATTAGGAGACCTAGCCCTGTTAGGAGCTGAATATTACATAGTACATTTCCTTGTTAAAGGAATAACAACCCTGTTAAAGGTATACAACACCCTATTAGGGGCCAACTAAGCATACAACTCTTACAATGTAATTCTATTACAAAATGTTATCAATAATAAACAAAACAAGCATCTCTAATGCTTAGATAGTTCCTGTTCATATCTCATTAATGATATCTATCATCCTCTACTTTGTCATTCATATCTCCTAAAAAACATATCATCCTTCCATCATTATTCTTCTCTCAACAAAAAGATCTTACATATATACATTTCTTCTTTACCAAGTCGGCTCTCAATACAAATATTACATAGTCATCTCTCAATAAAAAATACATTTAATAAAACAAATATCAAATGCATAGTTGGTGCTCTTGCATAAACAAAGTATAGGTTATCAAAAATCATAATCCAACTCTGAATGCTAGGATTCCATGTCATACTCTCTAAATCATCGCTTTTGTCCAGTTGATTTGTATCATTATTCTGTTGTTGTCTGTTTGTCTTCAAATCTCTCTAACTTACTGTAAACATTACCAAAAAAAAATCAATCTTAGGTGGAGGTCACACATACCCCATACTATCTTCCTCTAATCTCACTTGCCTTAACTCATCGATCTCAATCTTTGATACCCAAAATACCTTTGTATCTCTGCTTTTGTACTTAGTTAAATTCAGAGTCACAAAAACTTAACTTTATAGGAATTGATTTGTAACCCATATGTGTTACCATAAATGGAAACCAAAATTGAATCATAATACACAAAATAGATCACTTGCCAGCAATCTCTCCCTTTGGCATTGATGGAAACACTTAACAAAAAAAATGACTAAGTGTTCCAACAAAACAAAACTGTCTCTCCTTTCTCTATTTTGTTTTTCTCTTCTTCCCTTCTCCCATTCATTTTTCTTCTCTTCTCCCCCTTTTATAACAATGAAAAAGTTTCATACAAAGTAATAAAATTATTGGGGCTTGGTTAGAATATCTTGAAAGGAATCTTCCAAGATCTTCACTTCTATACTCCATGATTTAAGCAATAGTTGACTGACATGAATTAGTCCATTCAATGCAAATGTTGTTTTCTATGCATCTTTCAACTTTGTAGGCATATACCTAGTCAATGAATCTACAATCTTATCCATGTCTGATAAGTGTGCTTCAATTATAGATATTTTAGGAGTGATTAAACTCTTTGGCAAGTTGAATCTGGTTAGTACTCTCCCTTTCTCAATATCCAATACATCTAGTTTTGAAAAAATTCTTGTTACTTATTTTTCCAATTCCATTGTAGTTTTTGAAGAGGTCTCACAATTGTCCATCATATTGTTCAAGGTTTCCCTATCCTTGGCAATAATGTCTTCAATGTTCTGAACATGCCTAATAGGATTCATGTAGTAACTAAATAGTTTCCTTCCATGTGCAATGCAACTCTTAGCATTTGCAATAGTAGTTTTCAAAATGCTCAAGTCCCATGAGATAGACTTGCAAACTTCGGATAGCTTCTTCTCCAATTTTTTATTTTCTGCCTTCTCTTCTACAATCTGTATCAAGTTCTCATAATAACCATCAAATTCATCAAGTGTTATCTTAAGGTTTTCAATATCATCTTTGTACTGGAAAACAATAGGTACTAGAAGCAATTTGTTCACAGTATCAATTGCTTTGGTTATTACCTTAGCCTTTTTGTTACCTTTTTTCTCTGATCTCTCCTTGGATTTAGTAAGTGCAGTAAAAGCCAATTTTACTAGCTCATCCTCATCCATGCAATCAAAATCAACATTTTTTGGATTGTCTTTCCTTGCCAACAATGAGATAGAAGATGTGATTACCTTAGTTTTGGTTTCATCTTTTTCTTCAAGTTATTTTTGTCCTTCATCATGTACTGCTTCTTTCTGTTCTTCCTATTTGCATTCTTCATCCTTCTGTTCTTCATCCTCAGTCATAGCATTGTCAAAGTTTCCTTCAAAAGGGTCATTCTCATCATTAGAGGTGTCAAGTGACACAGGTACACCATAAACATAAAAATATGGTTGTGTATCAACTTCGCTCTTCTCGGCACTTGCCTCATTTGGTTTCAAACTCTCTCCCATTCCTAAGGGTGTAGGTAAAGTAGTTTTAGGAAGTGGATTCTTCTCAGAAGTAGTGTTCATTAATATTTTCTCCAGTTCTTTCTGAGTCTCCTCAGTGATTTCATCATACTTTCTTGCCATAATTTTTAGTATTCTAATCTTTTTTCTCAATAAAGGTTTCAATTCTTTGAATATTCTATCCATTTCTTATAGAGATATCACAGGTAGCATGTTGTCAATTTCCTGATTTCTTATGGTTTCGTCCTCAATCTGTGCTAGTTGTTTCCTAGTTTCCAATCTCCCATATTATTCTTCAGGTACACTGCCCTCAATTTCCATTAGAGTCTTCTTGAAAACAAGTAAATGATTAACTACAACATCTTCAATCTTGATTTTATCAGTCTCTTCATACCTGTCATAGTATTTTTTTATAGAAACTAGCTTACCCTGCTCTATATCTCTCTTCTCAATCATCTTCAAGTCAAGTTTCCATATGTGTTTCTCACTTTCAGTTTTCTTCTCTTCTCTCTTAGTGTTTGGTTCCTTAGGTGGTGTCTGTCTGCTAGATCTAGTGCATACTCTAGGAGTAATCTTTTCATCTTGCGATGTTTTTTATGGTGGAGAGGAAGTATCTATATTAATGTCTATATTAGGTGCAACAGCTATCATCACTACTTTAGGATGTGGAAGGGCTGAAGTACTAGCACCTGCCAATCCAGAAGATCGTTCTGCCAATTTCCTTTTTACTTCCTTCAACTCTTCCTTTGTCAATCCTACCTTAACACCACATTCATGTACAATGTTGTCAATTTTCCTTTTCCTCAATCCTCTGTTATGTTCCTCTCTTACCTTAGTATATTTCTCCTCATAGGTTCCCCATCTTTCTTCAGATGTATCAATCTCATATGCAAGAACATGTTCAACTTGCATAGTCAATACTTCTGAACTTACCTCATGTAGACACCTAAATCTAATTAACACATCTAATCATATTTAGTTCCTTTTAGGACATATCAACTAAGTAAGTAAGAACTACCTAATTGACCTATGTCATCCCCTAGCCCTAATTAATTCAATTAATTGGCTACAGTCCTGATTAAATATTAAAAGCAACCAATAGCTTAATAATTAATTAAAACCATATTCCCCTATTATTGAATGAATATATTATTTATGTAATTCAATTCATTAATATTCCCTTTAACCCCTAACCTAACCTATCCCAACCACCTAACCCTGAGTTCTAACTCAACCCAACCCCTTCACACATGCTAACCTAACCAATCCCAACCACCTAACCCTGAGTTCAAACTAAACCCAACCTCTTCACACATGTTAACATAACCTATCCCAACCACCTAACCTTGAGTTCAAACTAATCCCAACCTCTTCACCCATCCTAATCCTAATCCTAGTCCTAAACTCTCCCTAATGATGTCACATTCCTAATCTTTGGATTGGGAATTCAATCCCTTCCCCAAAGTCAACAATCTCAATCCATGCTTATCCATAAGCAGAAATATCCCTTACACCCTCATAAATTCCTCTTACATCCTCATAAATTCCTCTTACATCCTCATTAAGACTTTTACACCCTCTTTAAGAGGCCTTATCCCCTAAAGTCTTCCCTCTTTATTAGCCTTATCTTCTAGAGGCTTCTTGTCCCATTTCCCTAAATGGTCACATTCCTCCCTACTTTCAACCCAATAATATTGTGACAAGTGTCACAATTTGATGCACTCAAAGAAGCACAATCCATGTGCTCTCTTCTAGTGGCATCCTGACCTCTCTTCAGCTTTGCATCTGAACCACCCATTTTCAACCCCATTTCCTATAAATAGAAGGCTCCTTCCTTCACATTTCATCCATCTTTTGAAGTAATATCATAATGTCAGTTTTAGCTTAGATATTCCAATCTTGAAGAGTAAACTTATAATGCCAATTTAGAGAACATACCTTTGAAGCTTGGAGCACATCTTGAGCACACATCCATAAGCATGAACACATCAAAAGGGGAGCTTAGATTCAGTTTGAGGAGGTTTGCACTTCCTTGTTTCCTTATTGTTTAAGTTTTTCTTTTTCGGCGCAATCATGTATGTAGATTGTTTATTTAGTTGTAGAATTATTTAATCTGATTATCATGTTCCTTTACAACTAGATTTTCCTTGCTCACATTCTGGCATGCCTGGTGGGACCCACTTCACGGGTTCCTTTTCATTGTTTTTCTTGCAAACTAACCCTCTAAGCTAATGTGTTTTTGTTGTTTGAGTATGTTTTGCAAGCTCTTATTTTCTTTTATAGGTTGAAATGGGCTAGAAGACTATATTCCTTCTATCTTCTTTCTAATTTCTCTCTGTTACGCTTCCACAAATATCATTGATATGCAAACAAGAAGACTATATTCCTTTTATCTTCTTTCAACTTTCTCTCTATTACCCATTTGTTGAAATATGGTGTATTTCACTGGGACCATTATTTGTAAAAACATGGGGGGAAGGCATTGTAAACCTACAATAATGCACTCTTAGTAACTTTTACTCATTTTTTTTATAGGTCTACGGGTTAGCCATCTAGTTTGGTAAGAAAGCACATAATCTTTTGATTAAAAAAATTCCCATTTCACTTTTTGGTGTTTAAAAAGAACAGTGTATGCACTCACATCATTTCACACTTGGTTTTGGGTTTCAAAGTCAACAAAAGTCAAAGGTCAAAAAGTTAACAAAAGTCAAAAAGTCAACAAAAGTCAACATATTTTTGGGCTTAAAACAAACATGCACAAAATCTTGAATGCTTTAAGGATACGAACAATCAAACATCTAATTTTGGGTTTAAAACTGAACAATCAAATCACACATCTTGTTTTTGGATCTTAAAATTGAACTAACTATCAAACACTTCACTTTTTGTGTTTTAAAATTTGACAAAGCAATCACACATTTCCTCTTGGGTTTAAAATTGAACATCAAATGAACTCAATCTCGAATGCATAAAGACAAATTGAACAAGGAAAACAATATCTCACTTTGGTGTTCATAAAAAGAACAAGCTTGCGAGTTCATTTCAGTTTTAGATCAAACACACATTGCTTAACTTATTAGAAATCAATTGCGTGTCTTATGTGTTTGGTGCACTTGCACAAAATTTTGTAGAATGCAACCTCACTTCATGCACTATCCTCTCCCATTGGCTCTCCTGGTCGTTGGTGCAAGATAAAGGTGATTGTGACCGTTTGAACTTTTTTTTGCAGATCTACTCTTGATAAATCTTCAGATCTGCTTAGAGGGGCATGTCCAGAAGAAGCATGAGTCCTTCTAGAGAATGACCCCAAACTGGTAAAATCCTTTGGCCGGTATATAAAAAAGGTGCTAACCAAAAGAGCGTCTATATCCTTTCAAGCTTGGGCAGGTCATGTTCAATGGTAGTCCAGACTGGGTGAACTCCCTAGCATATCAGCATGATTGAACTAGGCTCTTAAGTGAGTCACACCATAAAAAATGATTGTGGGGACACCACAAAAATACTAGCAACTCATAAATATAGCAACCTACCTGATCCATCCCTGAAAGCTTGATAATCAACTGGGCAAGGAAGATAGTAACTTCCCTGAGACATTCGCACATTCATGCCACCCTGAGCATTTGGAGTCAGCTAATACGACGTCATGGAGCCATTGTGTGCTTGATGGTGGTTATATTTTGATTAGCTCTTGTGTGTATGCCTACATATACAGACAAAGGTTTTCAAGCTCACTGAATCCTTAAGGTAGAAAGTGCTTGTATGTGTCTTCAGCGTTACAAACCTTGTGAAAAATAGTTCTTAAACATACACAAATCTGAGAGTTTTGAAGTCCTTTTTCCAAAGAGATCAACATTTGTATGCTTCTTGCAAGGTTGCTTTGCCTCTTGCAATATTGTTTGCTTAAAATCCTCAAGATCATCATTTATTCCAAAAAAATTCCAAGGCACACTTGTCGCAGTCACTGCCTCATCCTAAACATGATCAAACTGAGCTCATATCTATTTTCGGAAAGCACAAGACAATCAGGTCCTTCATTTTTCCCCATATCTTAAACCAGTAGGGATATCTTCACCACCCCATCCTCTTTCAATATTCTTTAGAGTCAGTCCTTCTTCCTAATTTGAGATTGAGTCTTCCATCCATCACCATCATTCCTCCCTAATCAACTCATCAGAAAAGTGTCATGTCACAAATCTATTATGATGAGTTTGGTTGCCATATCTCTTCCTTGTCTATATCCTATTCTGATGATG